>JACEII010000050.1:3375343-3415851 GCA_014332785.1 Antheraea mylitta | reverse complement strand
TGGTAGGGATCTATTACGTAGCAATAAATACTAGGTTACCTACGTCGTAGCGCTTCAATTTTATTAGATGCAAATAACGTGTGAAGAAATTACAACTAATGTTGAATTAGTAAAATTGGAAGAGACATACACGTACCTTTATAATATTATACAGTCAATAGTTATTACGAGGTGGTAGGGATCTATTCGCAGGTCGGTATGGATTTGTACCCGACTACATATGGTTAAAAACTATGAAAGTGTATCTCTTTCAGTTTTATGCAAAAACCTGGTGTATATCATGTAACTGTCATTGAATAAAAAATATTTCGGTAGTTTTCATTAATTTTAGACAGTACTGTGCTTAAATAGTATAGTGGACGCTACTTTGCACTTCCGCTAGGAATTTATTGACCACCACTACGTCTAACTACAACAAAAAGAAAATCAATTAATCAATAAATATATATTTCGTATATATTAATTACACAATATAAAATTAATATAAATATAATAATTATTAATAAACTAATTAAAATATGTTGTAAATTCACGTGTAATCTCGACAATCGATTACACGTGTTTCGCTCCGTCAGGGAGCATCATCAGATCGATGTTGACTCTTGCTAGCGGGTTGCTAGCTCTTTATAGCGGGCTCGTATTGGAAGAGTCAACATCGATCTGATATATCTTATATTATATATCTTCAATCAACTGTACTATGCTTACTACCAAGTATAGGTCAGTTACTTAGTCATGTTACAAAAAATATATCGGCTAACTGGGCTATTGCTCCAAGACTTTGCACACGTTTCTTACGTTGTGATTACTCTCATTTCGTGATATTATTTCAGTCATAAAAGTATTATTCATAATTAATACACTATTAATTTAAAGTATACACATACTGATGTAATTATTTACATTTCTATTACCTTTTACTTCAGTTTCAATATATAAAATTTTATAAAATCTAATGATTTTCCAAAGTTCGAGATTCGGTAAAATAATAAGGGTACAAAATTTTACTTGACATGTTAATTATATCAATATTATTTATTATGTATTTGTATTCTACAAATACTGTATTGTGTGAAGTACGACAAATAGATAAATAAAGGAAAACAAAATATATTCAAACGTTTACAACGTGAAAGCTCGCCGATATCCCCAAAAATCAAATATCCGTTTAGAAAGAAGAAAAAGATGTATACTTAATTGTTTTTTTCAATGCCTATATTTCGATCGGCAGAGAATAATATAATTTGAATTAATAATTGTCTATTTATTTTCAAACAAAAAAAAAAAAAACATTGTATGAATGGAATTTATAATCGAAATACACTACAACAGTGCCGGCGGTCGTGCCCGTTCACCATTAAAACACGATAAAGGGAGAATGTATGACAATTCAATTTGTACCCCAATAATAATATCAGCTTGCACGATAATGGACAAAGAAATCCGGTGGTCGCGCGGCAACCTGCGCTTCAAATATTATTCCCGCGACCGTTCATAATATGCGATCAATTTTATACCAATGTTATTTATAATTTTTGACGTGATAACCGTTTTATACATACATAATAAAAAGCATGACTCATTGTCACTTTCCGCCTGAGCCGAGCGTGATAGCGTGAGCGGGAAATAAGTGATAGAAAGGTGCAATCGGTTAAGCACTCGGCTTGTGATGCATCTATCTATATATATAACAATTCAATTAATAAAAGTATGCAATTTTTCATCAATATTTTCTTATGATGTTATCACGTAAAATGTTCTTCCGGAAAATGACTTTATAGACGACCAATTTTTTTTAGTGGAAACTCGCTTTGGCGCAGTGAACGGTATTTTTGGGATAGAAATGTATAATTTCACGTCACGGCGTGCTGGTAAGCGACAGACTGGCGACGCGTAGTACACCTGTGTACATGTAATATTAATATTATGCAATACATTTGATTGATTAATAGACTTTATAAAAATGTTTATAATTATTTATGTGTGCCAATAGATATAAAAACCACACTAATATTAATAATTTCAATAAACAATATCTGAATTTAAATAATGTCATTTACAAGTAACAATATGAGTTTTTAATCCTATTGGCAGTCGTTATACCTGCCCATACATTTTTTATAAAATTACGTGTCTCATTCAATAATAAATTCAATAGTACTCTCGTAATCCGAACACTCAATACACAACTAAAATAACTACCGTTACACAAGACGCATCAAAGCATAAACCCGGGGCAGTAAATTGCACCCGGCCACCACACGAATAATAAAAAAAGGTTCTTCTATATTTGTCGGACACGCAAACTTATATGATTTCCGGACGTAAAATAAGCTTATTTTGTTTATATTCCATTATGTTAAAAAAATAGTAGGTAATTTAAATATATATTAAAATATATTTCAAATCGAAATATTTAAAAGTCCAGTGTCATGATGTTTGTCCACGATGAACTCCGAAACTACTAAACTGTTTATCATGAAAGTTGACATTTGTGTATAATTTTGTCCAACTTAGTGATACCATAATTTATATTTCGATGATTTTTTAAATTACAAATGAAATTATTGTCAATGTTGATTATTGTTACTAATTGTAAGTTTTATCCATCTCGAACAGATGGCGCTTATATTAGTTTGTTGACAGAAAACCGTAGAACCGACTGTTATAATATAGATATCTCATAGATGACGCCACAGTTTAATAGTAAATAGATTATCATAATTTAAATTCAATATGTAAGAACTGACCCACAGCAACACATGGTCAGGTCAGTTAGTAACAAATAGATCTTAAGAAGTAAACCTTTTATAAAAACGAAGGAGCATTGATTTCATCTTACATAACATTTTAATAATCTTTAACTTCTCATATCTACATAATATATAATAGATAATTGATTACAGCTTAAACATTAAAAAAATGTTATTTAGGTCTTATTGCTACTATTTACATTATTGCAAAAGATTGTGCCAATTTGTAAGTGGTAGAGCCACGCTGAAGCTGTTACTGGTTTCAGCATGAATGGGTCGGCACATCCGGGGTAGTACCACCCTCACACAGAAAACAAACTTTAAGTAACAGTGCTTACAGTGTTGCGTTTCTTTCGGTTAGTGAGAGCGCCGGTGGCCCGCCTGCCTCCCTGTCCCTTCCCTCTATTCTCCTTCCCCACCAACACAGGCTGGCAACGCACTTGCGACTCCTCTGGTGTTGCTGGTGTCTATGGACGGTGGTGGTCACTTAATATCAGGTGACCCACCTGTTCGTTTGCCTCCTATGACATAAAAAACGAGAAAAAAATATAGTGACATACGACGACTGAAAGACAATGTTTCTTTTAAAATAAATACAATAAAAGATTAAAACAGAATATTCAAAATTCGAGTGATATGGTTTTATTCTATACATAAAATTAACAATGTTTTGAAGAGCTGTTCAATCCAACTCCTTCTACAGTTTCATAGGAAAATAAAACATACCAGGCTCTGAAGCCACAGCTTTACTGTAACTTCTATCTTGAGACGAACAAAGAATTTCAATATGACATATTTTGTTGTATTGTGAAGCTGTGAAACTATCTCCTGGTTATTGTGTCCCCTTTTCCGCACATATTGGGTTGAATCCTTAGACAGTGTTGGTCTTTTTTGTCGTTTAAGTTACTATTAGTTCACGTTTCTTTCGATCGATATCTCTTCTAAACGGGAACTTATTGCAGCATTCAGGATCCGGTTACATACCCTATAATAAATATTGTTTTACAATGAAAAAAAAAAACATGTTTTCGCTTTGTAAAGTCTCTCAGTATACGGATGATTTTTCTCATATACTGTGGAAATTAGGCTGAGGTATGGAATTACGCTAAAAAATGCTCTTAGAATCTTGGCCAGATTTTGGAGAGTTTAACATTATATTGGACAACTGTACCTAATGTAGATATAATGATTTATAAACTTGTCTCTAATCTCTAACTGTGAGAATCAAGTTTATATCAAGTTAAATTGGTACAGGAATCCAAGTGAGTTTCTCTATAATGCTGGCATAGTCAATGATGTACGGAAGCCTTGTTAAAATAAAAATAAATGATAGTTTTTAAAACTAAAAACACGCTTTTATTGAAAAGCAAACTAAAAAAGTAGAAAATAAATTTTAATACATTTATCCACCATGGTTTTTTTTGCAATAAAATGCATTTTTTTTATTTACACTTTTACTCATTTATATTTATTGCAATGTTTGTACACTATTCTTAATTTAAATTTATTTTCTATTTTTATAGTTCGGTTCTCTATACAAGCGTGTTTTCTTAGTTCTTTTTTTTTTGTTAGAATAATATTAATCGGCAGCTCAATCACCATTTATTAAAGTAGCATACAATCTTTTTTCCTCGACAATTGTAAATTTAAATTCTTGCTTATTCTCTTGAATTAAAATTTTTTTTTGTATTCGAAATTTTTTTAGTATTAGATAAATCGGTTAAACATAATGATTGGTATTTTAAATTAACACCAATTCCTGCGCAATCGGCTATAGATGCAAGTTCTATAAATTAAGAAATCTTATTATTCAAATTGAATAATGTAATAATCTTATCAAATTAGTGTCATTGGGACTCGGTAAATCAACGAAGTTTGAATGAAATCTGACCTTTTACAGTGGGTCAAAATGGCGCCCAAAGGAGTCAATTACAAACAAAATAACACAGGTGAAGCTAATATAAAGCATGAAAAAAGCAAACATAAAAAAAATTTCCTCTCCAAATAACTTGATGAAATAAAATAGCATTAACTCACTATTCGAATATATTTAATTAAATAACCTTATTTCAACCATACGAGTGGCTGACACACGCGGGCATCTCGAAGCCAAAGCAGTAAACTGTCCGATTCACCATTTAAACCAAATTTAATGTACGTCGTTAACTCTCGTTCAATCTGCTTAATTGGGAACGGTGCCTAATGGGCAATACGTTACGTTATGTAGTGACGTCGGGATTTAATAGTTTCTTGTTGGTTGTGTTAGTTGAATTGTGAGATGCCTTAGTTTATAGGCTTGTTGAGTCATATAGAAACGGAGGCCTAACGTAGTTATAGTTAGCGTGGGCGAGCTTATTTATTTATTAATTAGCTGTCCCGGTAACTTTGTCCACGTGAAACTTTATGAAAAAAAAAAAAAAACAATGATTAAATTAAACAATAAAGTCGTCTGAACGTATTAAGTCCAGTTACTTATTTACTTTTCTTTCGTACTTAAGTCGCGTTCTCATTAAAAGTACAATAACTTTTGATCAGTCGAACCAGTTTCAATGAAACATAGACTAAATGTTGCTCGAAAATATGCTTTATGATTTTCATGAATTTTAAAAGAGCAAAAAAATCATTACCGATTTGAAATAATAAAATCAGTCAATTGCAATACCTAATGAAGTTCTTTTCCCCTCTTTATATATACTGGGCAAATACAGCACCACGTTTTTTCGAAGTTGGCTAAAAACGGACTTTTACAATTTCGAAAGATATACTCCTTTGCTATGGTGGTGCACGTAACATCAAGTTTACACTTCTTCTTGGTTGAAAAATGTCAGCGTATGATAAATTACAGCTCCACACTCGTTACTACCTTGTTTTCCTGCCAGTCTGTATGATTTATCAGTTTTAATAAATTCTCTACATTTTATAACGACATAAGTTGGAAGTTTCGAGAAGAAAACATTTAATGAAACTCAAGTATATAATGTATGTATGTATGAAAAGTAGCACAACTAACAGAAGTGTTTGTGTTTTACTTAATATAGTTAGTTAACTGTGTATAAGTGAAGTGAATGGAAAATAATACCATGGAGCGTGAAATTCTGAGATACCACAAAAACTCCCTGGAAGATTCTAACAAGGGATCCGCCATCTTGTTAGCATATTGACTCACACGACGCTTAATATTAAAGTGATCACACGAACCTTGTAATATTATTGACTACGCGACAATGGTAGTAATAATCTGAAAGATTGATTGCCAAAAATAAGGTTAAAAAAATCATATATCAATAAATCAGTGTTTTAATACACATACATTGATCTATCACCTAGAGGCGTGTGTGGGTAATGGCATAACTTATTTAAACACGTTTTGTTATATATACTTGTTTAACATAAAAAATAAATACAAATCTAGTCATTAGATTACTATTATTCTAGCTAATCTCAAAACCAATTTTGACTGGACTTTCATTGGCAGATAGCTGATGTTATATGGACCAACTTAACTTATATAAAACAGGGTATGTCATGTAGACACACGATAAAGGTGAAACGTACAAGGAAAAAAAATACAAAGCCAACGTCACGTGGTTTTCTCAGGTGGTGGTGATCTTTGGTGATCGGACAAAACCTGTGTCTTCTACATTCTACCCAAGAAAGTGTTTACCCCCACCAATTTTCGATATACAAAAAAAAATCACTTCAAAAAATAGGGTTCGTGTCAATATAATAGACTAAACAAGAGCCAGAACGCAGCTGACCCCACAGGTATGATTACACTGAATATTTTTTGTAAATCCTATGCGACCTACGCGGGTAACAAGGTACAAAATATATCTGCAGCCGTCAAACACATATACAGCTGTTTTATATACTAAGTTATTACTACTTCTAAATATATTTACCCATTAATTCTTCCTTAAATATACTTCGTTGGTAACAATCATTAAAATTGTCATTCTGACGTGAAGATAAACCGGCTGATGGTACAGGAGTTTAAACCATTACACAACGAAGACTGTTAAATCTTGTGCCGTCGTGTTAATGAGGATTGTCGGTGGCGATTAAAATTTCATCTCGGCTTTAAAGTTTTACGAGTAATTAGAGATTAAGCTTCAGATGTCTTACGATGTTAAAAGTTAATTTATTTTGTTGTTTTCTTTAACCAACATCCAAAATAAGGTTTTATTTTTCCTATAATATGTTTGGATGTGTTTTTACAGAAAACAGATAGTCGATTTTAATGTTTTTTACATGGGTAGTCAATTGATTAGCCCTGTGCTATTTCTAAGCAAATCTAGTTTATATAATTTTTAGTTACAATGTATACGTATTCTATAAGTATAATAAACGTGTGTAATTTTTTTTTATCGTATGGCTAAAATGGAGTAACAGTTGAATTGTACTACTATAATTGGAGGTTTAATGCTTTCAGCCATTTTAGGGCATCATCAGTAAGAACGATCAGGTCATCAGGGGAACCATTATATTTCCTTAGTGGGCATTGTTCTATGATGTATGCTATGGATTGGATATCTGCTCCGCAGTCACAGCGTGCCGAGTCAACCCACCCACACCGGTATTTAAACTCTGCAACGTGTATAATTTTAATATTTCATGAAGTCAGTTCATTATCGAAAAATATATTTAGTTATTATAATTAAAATGCACCAAAATCTGTATTTTACTGTAATATATTTTATTATTTATTCCAAGACACCTTTTTTTCTCCATGGGGAAATCCCAAACGGATATCAATTCCGCCGGGCAGCAGAAGATGGATATACAAGAGTCACACAAACTAAAACCCCATGGTACTTTCTTACACCTTTTGGCCCGGGCCGCACTACGTCTGCTCCTTCGAGGAGCCCGGTGTTGCCGTTTAAGAAAGAAAATGTCTCCAGACGACATTGAAAAAATCGCTAGATTTTGAAAAATACATAATTTAAAAATCTGCCAGAAGTCGCTAAATGTTTCATAATACTTCATGGCCAAAGATATGACGAAAATACTCTATTGCGAATATTTCACTCTGATAAAACGAACAAAAGGCTTTAGTTGGATTAGTTATAACAACCGTTAGATACGTTATAACTCTTCTTGCTGTTTTTTCATTCCAGTCGAACCCGAGATCGAACGTCATTCTGGTAAGGACATTCCAAAGACAACATCAGCAAATTCATGTTGTTACCAGTGATTACAATGAAATTAGTACCAAAATATTTAAATATTCTCAATATTCAATTAGTCCCTAGAAGATGCTATTTTTTTTAAGTCGCTAGATTGAAAAAAAAGTCGATATGTCGATATGTTATATTCAAAGACACCTGCAAATTTTTTTTTCACAAAATCTAAAGAGTACACGGGGCCTAACCAAGTTGCTTATCGACAATCACTAACGCATATAGAAAACGGAAAAATGTATGGAGATGACATATCTGAACGCTATATCACGTGATCTTATCACATGATAATCGCGCGATATAGCGTTCAGATATGTCATCTCCATACATTTATCCGTTTTCTATTTGCGTTAGTGATTGTCGATAAGCAACTTGGTTAGGCCCCCTGACTTGATAGATTTACATTCTTATTATATGAACAGATTTAATTGGATAACATTTTCTAACATAACTCAGACCTCAATTAAACTACCAAAACAAAACATTACACATATACGATTCTAACTTCGACACGTGCCGTTCTGATAACGTTAATTCTCTTTACGCTCGCTTAAAGTGCGTTTTACGGCGGTCTCGGATTATCGTGGCGTTTACGCGGACGTAAAGTTTACGCCGGAGCGTAAGTGCTAATGAGTTCGCTATTTGACGACCTAAGTTATGGTTCCCGTCGTGACATTGTGGTGAGACAAATTGCGATGTTTGACGGATTATAAGAATTGTGGGGTTCTCCTGTCCTTTCTTGAGGAGATTAGTGTCTTGTTTATTTAATGCTATGCAAATTTTCGGTCTAAATTAAGGTTCAATCTTAAGCATATTAATCGCTATACTCTGGTATTCTTGTAGTGGGGTTGTCCGCTCTATAATATTTATATATTTTTCTCGTACTTGGAGTACCTAAAAGATTTGTAGTTTTTTTACATATTTACACAAGGAGCATAAGTTACTTTTTTACGTGGCTCTACCACTGAAAAAACAATTAAAGTGAAAAATACCGATGGGTGATTAGAGTATAAATTACTATACAGATCTCCTTTGAAAAGAGGCCTTTGCACAGCAGAGCGACGTTTATAAGATTGTTTGCGACATTATTGGCTTAAAATTAATATAACAATTTATATTAACTATCCAAAACCTATAGGTTAAAAAATTAAATTAAGGTTAAAAATATAATTAAAATGGAAGGAGGTATTGTTATTTAGGCCTTTTTTTATATCATAGGCAAACACAGAGGTAGGTCACCTGATGCTAAGTGATCACTACCGTCCATAGACACTAGCAACACCAGAGGAGTCGCAAATGGGTTGACAGCCTGTGTTAGGGTGGGGTGGAGGAAGGAAAGAAGTGAGAGACAAGGTGAGGAGAGGTGGGCCTCCGGCGCTCTCACTGACCGAACGAAACACAACAATGCAAACACTGTTACTTCACGTCGGTTTTCTGTGAGAGGGTGCTACTACCCTGAACGAGCCGACCCATACATGCTGAAGCCAGTAATAGCTTCAACGTGGCTCTATCACCTAATAAACTCCGAAATGGTTGAATCGATTTTGATGACATTTTTTCTGGCTAATAGATAATTTTTCAGACTATTACACACAGACCTACATTATATATTAGCCTATTCCTATAGGATTAAGCGTTAATTATGAGATTTAACAAGAGATAATTAGTCGTAATAATACTCTAATAGAGATTAAAAAGGTTTTCCATGAGAAAAAAAATCACGAAAAACATGTCGACTCTATCAGTTAATTTATGATTAAAAAAAACTCGGTAGTAATTGTAGACTTTTTGGAAATCAAAGACGTCGTTACCGATATTTATTATTTTTCTTTTTAATAAATATACAAACCAGAAACAATTGTCCCCTGGTGTGAAATGAAAAATACAATAACGCGACGACGCGGGCTTTAAAGGAATTTTCGCTTTGTCACGATCACGCTTCACGGATGATTTTCCTTTTGATATGGCGTTTATTAAAATTTAATAATTCCCCATTCTCTATGTCAAATGAGAACGGACGCGTTAATTGCGATGTTTCAAACGCTTTTTGATGTATACATGAAATGTTTATCGAAATAATATTCATCAAACAGAGATATTACACATTTTTTATTATATTATCTGTATCATAAATGATAAACATAACTTTTGAATGGAAAAAGAAAATATGAAGTTTAATTTCTACATGGTAGAGCCACGCTGATGCTATAACTGGTTTCAGTATGAATGGGTCTGCTCGTCCAGGGTACTACCACCCGACCCACAGAATACCGACGTGAAATAACAGTGCTTGTATTGTTGCGTTTCGTTCGGTTAGCGAGAGCGCCGGAGGCCCACCTTTCTCTTACAAATATACATCACTGCTACAACACTACACGATCACCCCCACACACGTGCACGCCTACACGCTGACACATGAAAGTGGAAGGGTTTACTTTTTTCCCTTATCGAACTGAAAAACTCTCAATTTTCCGATAATAAATATATGGAGGAGTTGTTGAGGCGTGTATGCTTGGTACACATATACGTTTCAACAACTCATACACATATGAATAGTTAGCTAGGTTAGCTGAGATAGGTCGCGATTTTGCATGCAACAGGCAACAGCCAAGCCGAGGTGTGCCGTGCACCCTTGAGCTGGTTGCCATAATGAAATCGGCTGAGTGCCTTAAGCGCTCACCTTAGTAGTCCGGTGAAGCTGTTAAGACCTTGCTGGGTCAATAGTGTAGACATTTCGAAAAAAAAAGCCTACCTTTCTCACTCTTCAATCCCTTTCTTCTCCTTCGCTCTCCTGTCTTCTCCACCAGCACAGGCTGGCAACGCACTTGCGACTCTTCTGGTGTTTTTGGTGTTTATGGATGGTGGTGATCACTTAACATCAGGTGACCTACCTGTTCATTTGCCTCTTATTAAAGAAAATAGATCGTATTAGTGTACATAAATCATGACTGATTGATATACTGATATAATGCATAGCCGAAACTACTGAAACAAACAGTGTGATAATTTTGACGTGGGTTATTTATAGTGGACATGGGCATTAAATAAATATTTTCAATAACTAAGGTGATGAGAAGGGGGATAAAGTTTTGTATAAAAATCCGTCATTTTTCCGTCCATGGCTTATTCTTCGCTTATACCATTATTCTTCGATTTATATGTGTATAAAATAAACAGTGGGAAATAATCACCGCATAGGAATTACTTAATTAATAAAAATTACTATAAATGAATGAAAACTAAATTAAAAAAAAAACTATAATTATTACCAAAACATGTACTGCAATAAGGACGTAACACATCGGTTAGATTAATAGATATGGTAAAAAGAAATATATGTAAAAATATGCGCCCTTTTGGCTTTGCAAAAAAGTGTATATGTATTCCATATACGCCCATTTCACATTTTGAAAACAATATATCTTTGTCTTATGTAGTAATATAAAAGAAACCACCTACGATTCACATCTGTAGAGTACCTGAGTACTTCGTGATGTGAAATGACGTATAACAGGGTAAAGCCACGTGCATTCTCAAGTCGTAATTAAATTGTAAATTAGATTATTATTAATAAGATATCAAATTTACAATAAAAAAAATTGTAACCCAGTCAAATGTTATTTGTAAATATAACCTCCTTTTACGATAACTCAGTAGCCCAATTAACAATGTTTTTCTTTTGTGAAATTTTGTAAACTCTCTCCTACTAGGGTTTCGTTTATTATCCGTAGGAAAGCAATAAAAAATAATAAGACAAACAAACTCCGGGTGTACGCGAAACGCGATATTTTAAAAAGAAAAAAAATAAACGGACATGTGGAGACCTTAAAAGCGAAACCCTCCGGGGAAGGCAATTTAATTTACCGAAGGACAGTATTGAGTGAAATCTAAAACATATTGGACGTTTTATAAAAATGCTTTGATGTAACACGATCCTTTATATGTTTTTTGTTGGATAATATTAGCTTAGTTATACCGGACAAACGTATACGGAATAAGATTGGGCAGTACGATATAACAAAGCTGATTGAGTGCAGCAGATCAAATTTTAAATAACAGTGTGGGGCATGTCTATGACGTCTATTGTTTTTTTCAGTGGTGAATCGATTATATACAGTTTAAATATAGCATTTATATATATATATATATATCTCGCGGTTATAGTAACAGCTGACTATTATTCACTTCTGGGTGAATATTTAGTCATTACAATTTGTCTGGCTGATGAAATATAATTTTTTAATAGTTATCTGAATAACATATTTAAAAATCAAGTATTTAAATATAAGTGAAATATATTATTTTTTTCCTCGCTTTGAAGCGTCTGTTAGAAGTTATGACCAGCGGAAGGTATCTGGTGATAATGGATAATACTTTAGAGTTATACTTTACAAAACATTTAAATAATGTTGTTTTTTTTTTTACTTGACTTTCTTACCCAGTACCTGTACATATGGCACAGACTCAACTCTGTAAGAGCGCAAGCGTTCTAAATACATTAAATATTACTCAGAAAGTAAGATTAACTACATTTCAAAACAGGATTCTGATAGAGAGGTAGAGCCACGCTGAAGTTATTACAGGTTTCAGCATGAATGGATCGGCTCGTCCGGGGCAGTACCACCCCTCTCACAGAAAACCGACGTGAAATAACAGTGTTTCGTTCGGTCAGTGAGAGTGCGGGGGCCCACCTCCCTTCCTCTTTCCTTCCCCTCCCCCTCTTCCATATACAGGCTGGCAACGCACTTGCAACTTCCCTGATGTCGCTAGTGTCTATGGACGGTGGTGATCACTTAACATCACTTGACCCATCAGTTAATTTGTCTCCTTTGATATAAAAAAAATAGTAGTAAATTTGAAAAAAAAAATTAAGTAACTATATTAATATGTGCTTTTATATAAACGAATATGAAATAAGAAGAAAAGATGAACATCACATTATTATATAACAACAGATATCCAGTGCTTCATGAAAGGACTGTTGTACATGTCTTAGCCTAAACCGAAATTCATGAAATTTTTTAAACGAAATGTCTATGTACAAGTCCTATATTGATAAGCTATAAAATGTATTAATCATTATTTGAGAAAACATAACATGAATTAAAATAAAATTAGAAGGCGAAAATAACAATTGTATAATAACCGTAAACGGAATCAGAGGCATATATTGTTTCTTATATTACATTCATTATAAGTTACATTTATACCTTATTTAATGTTAAGGTAAACAAATAAGTACACCTTAAAGCAAACGTCTGTGTGCATTATCAAAGCAAAATCTAAACAACTCTTGTAACAGGAATAACGGAAACCCCTTTAACGTTTCAAAACCAATTCACTCACGGCGCATGAATGAACAATACTCGTATTTTGCAGCCCAACACTAGCTATCAGAACAAACTTAACTTTACACACAAATATATACAATATTGTCCTTATTACGTATGAAATAGAGGTTGAATTGATTATTTATTCGTTTAGCGAACGGCAAACGTTGATTGGTTCAGTGACAATTAACCCGACGAATTCAACTTCTATTCGCAAATGGATTGGATTGCCTTGAAGTGGAATGGATGGTGCGGGATTGGTCTTGACTTAATCTATGTTTCAAGTAATTAGAATGTAAATTGTTTACATACTTTATCGATTAATATGTTATAAAGAACAATATAAATGTTCATTGAATTGCATTAATACAATGAAAAGCTCGTCTTAGATTTGATTGCTAGTGTCGTGTTACATAACCTTATGTTGTTCTTTTATTTTATTTTTTTATAGCTTACCATGGATTAATTTTAAGCGATATTGGCAGATGCTAAACCTACAATAAACTAGCTATACCTTCGTGTCCAAACGGATTTATTTTACATTAATTATTCTGTTTCAATTTTACTCATGTCCTATCACTGATAATTAATTAGTATTGGACTAATGATTAGTTTAGGAACGAAATATATTTTTGTATAAATACTTAATTAGCACCGATTATGTATAAACTTATATTAATTACTAAAATTACTTCCAGATCAGATACTTTTTTAGCTCGTCGATTGGTAATTGGATATTTTAATTGGAAATACGTACCGTGTACAAGAATAATCAATGAGCTAGTTTATAAATTGAACCAAAACTTACATTTAGACAATATTTTTTATGAGTACGCGTGATTAGTGTCCTATATTTTTTTATCTTGTTCTATACATATACCGCAAATTTAGATTTTTCTGAAAAAAATTACAGGTTTCTAGTAATAAAATTTATTCCAATAATTTTTAAAAATATTTATATATCTATCTGGTTGTTTGGACACGAAATACTACTAAAATACTGCATTAACGTTTTTTTTAATATAATTTAGGAAAACAATAAGAAACTTCATTTCTCACCGTACACTTTGAATTAACTGTATCACAACGTAAGATATTAGACATTAATATGAGGTATTATTTAAGGGAATTCTTAACTACATTTAAAGCACAATATACATCTTAGAAAACAAAACACTGTCATTTAATTTACGTCAAGTCCCAGAGTTGAAATTAAAGCGTGCAAGTGTAAATAAACACATAAAGAAGCATATAACAGCTACACTAAGTAATAAAGGAAAATAGTAATAGCCGAATGAGAAACTTTATAAAGCAACTGAAAGAAATCGAGACACGATAAGGACACAGTTACTGGAATATAATGAAACTAAAGAACGTCGGACCCCGGATATTGCTGTATGAAACTTCAATTCCTTAATATTACTTCAGATAAGGGTACGATATCGTGTGAATATTTCCGTGTTATATCTTGGTTGTATTTACATATTTACGAGGTTATTTCAAAATAATCAGATTTTATTATCCTGAATATTGTTAAACAAATCTGACAAATTATTTTTACATATGAAAATAATAACATTATGTATATAAGTATATGATGTTTCACACCAAATCGGAGGGTTATTTTTTTTATTTCCATGGTTTTATAATATGTTTGAGTGCCCATCAAAATAGGCCTTCTGGTAAATTTGGAAATGTTTTTGATTACCCGTTCGAGAGATGTCAATTATTGAAAAACAATTATTTTTTTTAGTTTTTCGGACATAAGTTTCTTAAACAAGTTCCAAATTTTATCTTTTTTTTTACGTGACCCTTGTAGAAAAAAATTATGTATTGTTATAAATCTTTTTGAATTTCGAGCTATAAAACGAAGTTTAAAAAAATTTTGGTGCTCTTCGATTTTTCTTACTAAGTTTCTTACTGAGACAAATTTTAGTTTCTCTGAACTTCTTCTGAGGTGCCAAATTGTATCTCCAGTACAAAATGTTAAATATTTATTCTGAGATAATTTTATAAGAAACGTGGCTAATTGTCTTTACCAACTTGCTATATGTGTGTGTAAAATAGTAGCTGATGATTTCAAAATCCTCTGGTAAAATGTTATTTAACGTTATACAAGCTAATTCCGAAGCGAAGCAAGGAATGGAGAAATAATTTAATGTAATTATGCTAAGTTTACCGTCGTTCGGATTTTGTAACAAAAAGCAGTGATTAATGATATCAGAATACCAGTCTAGACTGTAAATAATACCTTTACTTGTTCACGTATTAAAGTCAGTTTATCAATACGAAACCAGTTGTCAGGTTGGTTTTTAAAAGCATGTACAGAATTAACTGATACTATTTCGTTAGGCAATCGGTTCCAGTTTAGTTTAGTTTAGTACTATTCTATTACTAAGCAAATTGTTTGCAATTGTTGTCTGTGAAAGTGTTCGACATATTTTAGTTTGATTTTCTGTTGTAGATCTTGTTGTATCCCTTAAAAAATACATTTCATATACATAAAGAATAAACAGTAGATGCGTCATTAAGACGTGGGAAAATGTAATTAACTAAGCCCTTATCACTTATTAACCGACTTCGAAAAAGGAGTAGGTTCTATGTTCGGTTGTATGTATTTTTTTTAATGTATATTAATCCATATCTCCGTTAATTATGAACCGATTTTAATGATTCTTTTTTGTCTGATTCGGCTATACTCAGAGGTGGTTCCATATAAATTTGAATAAAATATTCAACCCCTAAAAATTTTCACCCAGTTCGTGTCTACGTATGTTCGTCTACTTGAAACTGATTTCAACAATTTTATTTGAACCACCAATAACAGAGAATGGTGTTCTTCAGTAACCATAAGGGTAAAAAACCATAAGGGTTGAAAATAAAGGGATGAATAAAGCTTATATGAATAAATGAACTTTCCCATAAGCTAATTTTAATGAAAACTTGGAACAACCTGTTGTAATGATAAGAATATCATTTAATCAATCCTGAGTTGATCATGAAAATGGAGAAATTGGAATGGAACTCCTCAACGGCTTACAGCAGCTTTCTTGTATTTGGTTGCGTACATGGACTCGTTTTGACGTTTGTGGGGTTATGACTGTTGAGGCAATTTCCGTGAAGCGGACATTAGGAAAGATGAGGTTCTGAAATTCGTTCACAATCGACCTAATTTGACCAGTTGGATCTAGTACGGTGTAATATCATGTTTGTTTTTCAAGTTATGAACTTCTGAAGAACAATTACTTCTGTATCCATATTAAATCAAAGTCATGTACTCAAAAAATATCTAGAAGTATGGTGGTAAGCCAATTTATATTTTTCTTTATTCTTTTAGTTATTGTTAAGACTTCTCGGTATTATTATAAATATTATAGGTATACAGGTAGTCGCTTATATATATGTAGTCTACTAACTAGCCTAGCTACTAGAAGTCTAATTACGATCACTATGAACGAATTTCAGATCCTCACCTTTATTTGTTGTCCACTTCACATAAAACACAACTGTTATCAAAAAGATCGCAGCTATGATCAAAGTAAGAGCGTAAGAGTTACGGAAGGATTAATAAATAAAGATACATAAAACCACTAAACCTTCCTTATTTTATAATTATAATTATTTTATAATTAAAACCATATAAAATATATTTATATACACTAAAGATGATAAAAATAAAAAACCTTACAAAAAAAAATTAAACTGACTTCGATATCAAAAACTTATAAAGCACTGAAAAGTGAAAAATAAATATATCAATAAATTAACCTATTTATTCACATATTTGTACATTACTATTACCACGAATTAATTAATATTTTTTTAATTATCACAAAACCAAAAATTTTACGTAATGAAAGAATATATGTCAAAGAAACAAAGAGAGGTGTCATGTCTATTTTATTATTCTTTGTTCTTGACGAGCAGATCTAAACAACATATAACTATTTCTCTTTCACCACCAATTTTAAGATTATGCCGTCTTACATTGTATCTAAGATAGTCTGCCGTTACAATATTACTTTACGTATGTGTGTGTTTTCGCGCCATTTGTTTTGTCAAAATATCGTGTTGTTACCTACACACTATTTTACTTATAATTTTAATTGTGTGTCAGTGACTTTCTTATAAGCTAACAATAATGAACTATGAACCCCCTCTGCAAAGCTAAAACCGTCAAGGAGATATATATATAATCTCGTCACTTGTCCGTCAATATTTAATGTAATTGAAAATTAGTTAATACCTACGTCTCTGTTTGCGTTGTTCATTTTCTTATCTCATATTATTAATTTATTATCTTAATTTCTAATTAAGAAAACTTACCCGACTCATCAATCAGTTTGTGCATTAAAAATAATCTGATCCTTTCAACCTCAATTGAATAACATTCGACTATGATGAATGGCGAAAATAATAGGAAGGTAACTTGAATTGTATGTATGATCACGAATATTAATGATTCATAGGGTTCCTGTAAATAAAAAAAGGTTTAGATACTACCATCGGCTTATGAAATGTCAGCAGATGGATAGGCAAATACTTAAGTAAACCTTTCTTTCTCATATACACTAAGATCCGTCTGTGACTTTGTCCGTGTTATATTTCTTTATGAAATTATATTATATGTTTTAGTAAAACGTATAACAACACCTTTGTCATAAGGAAACATTAAGCTGTGCCAATTTTCATAATTATATGTTAAACAATGTTTAACTTTATCTATTTTAAATACATCAACATCCATTTACGCATTTTAAAATCAAATAAATTGAATATAATTAAATATTTGTAAAAAAAAATTATTAATACATTAAAATTAATGTTTTTTTTCTTCATAAAACACACAATTACCAAGTTAATATTAAAACCAAACCTAACTTATCATCGTAAATAGATTGTGTAGATGATCTTTATTAATAAACCATAAATACAAATGTAAGTTTATCTGTCTGTAACACTTTCATACTATAACTATTTAACCAATAATCATGAAATTTTGCATGTGTTGTCAGCGGTAAAGAAAAGGATACCTGGTATTGTCAAAAACAATACTGTTCCCAAGGATAGGTTAAGTAAATAGTAACGTAAGCGAAGCCGTTAGAAAAAGTTAGTAATTATGTATAATTAACAGTAACTCTCCTCACGAGATAGTCCATTTCATGCTCGAATCGTGCTGGTGAAATCACCTTTCAATAGTAGAACTATTTTCTCTTATCTCTTCTCTTCTCTCATTATCTTAGTTTGATTTAATATTATGAACTAAATTGTATGACACATAAAAATAATACCAGTATAATTATTAGAGTTAGTAATTAATGTGTGTCATGAGTGCCTTATTAGGGCCTAAACTGAATAAATTATTTTTGATTTGATTTATGTCGAATATTTTTTTTCGAAATGACTACGCTATTGACCCAGCAAGGTCTTAACAGCTTCACCGGACTACTAAGGCGAGTGCTTAAGGCACTCAGCCGATTTAATTTTGGCAACCAGCTCAAGGGTGCACGTCACGCCTCGGCTTGGCTGTTGCCTGTTGCATGCAAAATCGCGACCTATCTTAGCTAACTTAGCTAACTATTCATATATGTATGAGTTGTTGATACGTATATGTGTACTAAGCATACACGCCTCAACAACTCCTCCATATATTTATTATCGGAAAATTGAGAGTTTTTCAGTTCGATAAGGGAAAAAAAAGTAAACCCTTCCACTTTCATGTGTAAGCGTGTAGCCGTGCACGTGTGTGGGGGTGATCGTGTAGTGTTGTAGCAGTGATGTATATTTGTGTGTCACCGTATCGCGCAAGCAACGCACTCAAGGGCTCCCTACCGAGGGATCGAACCTAGGCTTGAGTCGCTGCAGTGGGAGGCCTAATCGGGTACCTTTTGTGTCGAATCAACTCACATTGTCTTCGATGATCAAAAGCAAACGGTAAACATTCGCAACCAACTTAGGTAAACTGCAAGCGACGCTGAGAAACAACTGTAAGGCATTATTAATATTAGGATTGGAATTTGGAATTACAAAGACAATTAACTTTTGGCGAAATGGTAGGTAACAATGATCATCGCTGGGTCTAGTAGACGTGTTATTAAAAGACTCTTGAAGCTAAATGAATCGGCTCACCGAGGGTACTACCACCCACCCCACGGAAACGCCGACGTGAAATGACAGTGTTTGCATTGTTGCGTTTCGGTTGGTTAGTGAGAGCACCGGAAACCTACCTCCCTTCCCCACTCCTCTTTTTTTTCCCTTCCCCTCCCCCCATTCCATACACACTGTAACGCATTTGCGACTCCCCCGGTGTGGCTAGTGTTTATGGACAGTGGTGGTCACTTATCATCAGGTGACTCACCTCTTCGTTTGCCTATTTAGATAGAAAAAAACGATAAAATAAAACTATATTGTTTTAAATTGCTAAACATACTACATATGTCGTCTCCAGTTTTAAAATTATAAAAACAGAATACTTAGGTTAGTATAGTGTACAATAGGACGAGAAATTGTACGATAAAATCTAATTCATTATTAACTAATATAAATCGAAAAACTGTAATATAAACAACGTTAAAATAAATTTACGTATAACATAAAGAATATCAAACATTTACATGTTCAGCTAAAAATATTGTTCAAAGCATGAGCCAACAGATGGCGCTTAAATCAAATGTGACTGTTATATTTACAACACATACTTACTGATGCACTCAACTCAGGAGAAACGATATAGTTCGCCCTAGCGATGCTTAAGTAAGTATAGTGTACAATAAGACGAGAAATTGTACGATAAAATCCAATTCATTATTAACAAATATAAATCGAAGAACTATAATATAGACTACGTTAAAATAAATTTACGTAAAACATAAAGAATATCAAACATTTACATGTTCAGCTAAAAATATAGTTCAGAGAATAAGCCAACAGATGGCGCTTAAATCAAATGTGACGTTTATATTTACAACACATACTTACTGATGCACTCAACTCAGGAGAAACGATATAGTTCGCCCTAGCGATGCTTAAGTAAGTATAGTGTACAATAGGACGAGAAACTGTACGATAAAATTCAATTCATTATTATCGAAAATAAATCGAAGAACTATAATATAGACAATGTTACAATTAATTTACGTATAACATAGATAATATCAAATATTTACAGGTACAGCTAAAAATATAGTTCAGAGCATAAGCCGATAGACGGCGGTTAAAGTAAATGACGGTTATATTTATAATAAATACTTACCGATGCACTCAACTCAGGAGAAACAATATCCAGCAAATCTCCTATACTTCTATACAGGAATAATGCAAATCTCAGTTTGTTCTCTTTTACAGCTTTATTATCTTTAATATACAGATAATAATCAACGTTTGGCGTTTCTTCAATCCTCACACGAAGCATTTTTAATCGATACCGTATGACATCATAGAGTATACAACGCCAAGTACGATTCAGATCAAGCGATATTAAGCAGTAATTACTAATCAAATAAGAAGATAAGACCACGTAACAGTCACCTAAATAACAAGAAAGATACGTATAAATCGTTCTCATGAATATAACCGTAGTGGCAATGAGAACAAATTTTAGCTTTTCTATACGATAGTGTTTGCGATGGACTCTCAAGAAAATATCTATATTACGCAATTTATTTAAAAAGACTGACATCCGACTTTTAAAACATAGAATCACTAGCGCGGATGTACAGAATTCGATCAAAGACCATATCTGCGGTAACTCGTGTACAGTACAACAATCTACCGTCGTGTAAATCATTACTACGACAACTGTAATGCAATAGAATTTAACAGCGATTTTGGTAATTTTGTTTCTGTTGTAAAAATCGAAATCATAACCGCACAACAGTAGAACGAACAGTAATGTTTTGTAGAAGCGGATATTGTCGTGTCGTGAGCTCACACCGAAATTTGTAATTTTGTTTCGCATTATTAAATGAATGTTTAATTAATTGTAAATTATTAACAGTGCGTCGTTAACACGGCGTTGTTGTCGATTGAGTGTCAACAACAATTCTGTCCAAACATACAAAGGTAACGCGA
Source organism: Antheraea mylitta (assembly GCA_014332785.1). Taxonomy (NCBI): domain Eukaryota; kingdom Metazoa; phylum Arthropoda; class Insecta; order Lepidoptera; family Saturniidae; genus Antheraea; species Antheraea mylitta. The sequence goes on along the minus strand of JACEII010000050.1, from coordinate 3,394,518 downwards.
ATACACGATCACGTTGATGTCAGCATATTCTACCCCAAAAAGTATTTAAAATACTTTATATGGGGTGCACTATCCTCAGGTCAGTGAAACTATCGAATAAATTTGTCAATTCCCACTAGATTACAGAGATTTTTCTGATTCATAAAGCTCACACTTACCTTTTGTTCTGGCTATTTTGCAAAAACCATATCGATCAAGTGGTCACCTTTATTGGTGGTGCACAATTGAGCTCTGTTCCTTGCCTTTCCTATCACACTGATCAGCGTCTTGGGCAATATCGCTGCCTTTTCGACTCGGATATTATCTTTGAGCTCTTCAATGGTTTTCAAACTGTTGGCATTAACTCTACTCTTCAAAAATTCACACAAGAAGAAGTCCGCTGGCGTCAAATTCGGAGATCATGGTGGACAATTCCAGGTAGGAAGTTCCGATACAAAAAGTTCATGATTGAGAGCTTCTTTAGGTGTCGTCTAACTGGCTGAATTTGTATTGAAAAGAAATCTCTAAAACGCGTTCAAAGACGCAGATCGGTCGAGACTTGTCGAAGGTATTCGACTATTTCACTGACCAGGTGAGGATGGAGCACACCACAGATATATAATTTTTATCGCCACAATTTATCTTGATGTTAATTAATGTTATGGCCTAAGAATGTGCTGATGATCCTACGTTAGCAAAAGGTCTGGTTCATTGTAAGATGTACGAATCAACATTAGGACGATCAATGCATTTTCTTTACACGTTATCATATTACCATCGTTCTCAAGTTATGTATTGTTACATAGCATGACTGTCAAATATAATTTTTCTCACCTTTAAGACTTTTCTTTTAGAACAAAATTTAAATATTTCACATTCCTATTAATTACATACTAAAATAAAATGAGTATAATTAATAATAACTAAAAGACAACAATAATAACTTAAACACAACTTAAAGTAATAAAAATCATTAAATATCTTAGACTACAGGCTTTGTCAATTAAATATATATTTATATTCTTACCCTTTCAAACACTACAACAAACACTATCCTACTTTTTATATTATGAAATAGTAAAAAAAACACGGAGTTCAACAGATGTTAAATAGTTACTGAAGCATATTTAAAAACAAAGTAAATTGGACTACAGTCCTGAAGCTCATGATATAGTCTCTTATTACTTACTACCTACTCCAACTGACCAGATTGGTCGACGCCATGTGTTTCAGTATATATTAAACTATTCAATAACGTTTAAAACAGGTCCAATACAACAACAGCAACGAAACTACAGCGAAATCTGTCAAAAGCTTATCGAATATCACGTTATAAAACGACGCGAACTGACCAACGATTTCACAAAGGACTCCCAATTCATTATTCCGGTGCCTAACAATATGCCCACAAGCCTTGTGAGGCTTCAGTACTGACAGAACATTGTGTTTACTATATTTTGATGTGTTGTTTGATAAATTTTAACGGGAAAATTATTAATGAACTGGTTTTCAGTTACCATTGTCCGTGTTGTTTCAACGAATTAGTATATGTAGAAAATATGAATCTTGTTTTATTTCTTGGCAGTTCTAGTTTACACATATATTTTATACTAAAGTTATTGGATATTAATTTGTAACTAGCTTTTGCCAGTGACTTCGGTTACATTAATACAGATTTAATCTATCCCTCGGAAACAGTTTTTTTTCGGAATCCTCTATTCCGCTGATAAAAAAATAAATGACTAAATATTCCACGATGACCTAAAGCGTAACAAACAAACAAGGTCATATTCGCATACACAATATTAATTAGGATTTATTGTATTGTACAACACGACCTGGTTTCAGCAACTGGAAGAAAAACGCACGAGGCGTCATGAGCAGGCCTCCTACCCCTGTCCACATGGGAGTGCAGATGCACACACTTGCTGAATTTGCGGCCGAGCAATTCGTTCCCGTATCAGTCTTTTTAGATTCCTGCGAAAGTGCAGCCAGAATGCTACTTAAATCATCTTTAAGATAAGAAAAGGCCTGTATATTGAACTGTAACTTAAAATAATATAAAGTATCAATAGCATCTGGCATTAATCATTGTTAGTGTTTTATACACGGTAAATTTTTTAAAGTGGCCTACGCGAACCGCTAGCCTTTCACCATCCGAGGTTTGTGATAAGAACGAAATCGACTTGATACCCCATCAAAATTAAGGTTAAAATTGTCCAAAAGTACTCCTAAAATTGACTTAATTTGCTACAAAAAACAAGGTCAACTGATCACACTAATATCAAAAAGGCATTTTTATCGGTACTGTATGTATTACCTTGTATTTAAATATACACCTTATTTATGTCAAAAGTCAATTCTATTATTTTCTTTGGCGAGAAAGAGTTTTAGAGAATTAGTTAAGGGGTTTGCTGTTATCTGGAAACTTTCTTCTTCTGGAAACAAGGGTTCGTGGAGCGAAAAGTTTGAGAAATACTGATCTATAGTATACCGCTATATTATACTCCTTCTTTTTACCGTTACCCCGCCTAAGTAGGGTCGGTACAACATGTTACTCATGTTCTGGTGTATGATTTGGCTTCATTTTTACAATCGGCCATCTGCCTGACATCAACCCTTCTTGGGATTATTTTATTGCATCACTATATGTTTATGATTATTATGTAAACTTACGAAGTCTGATAGCACCTTTTACCTTTATAATTTTTAAAAATGTGGAACACTTCACCTTTTTTGTGTGTCATCCTTGCGTTTACTGCTATACCATCTATTTAAAAAATCTAGCTTGCTTATAATCCACAAATTAAAAATCTGTCGTCAAACACCTCTCGATGTGTTTTTGGGAGGTACACTTGAAAGGGAGTTGACTGTAGTTTTAGACTATCTACTATCTTAGACTACACTATCATTAAGTCACGTAAGAGTCACTTACGTCATGAGATTTTGATCGAATGCTAAAACCAAAAAAGTATTCAAAAGAATTACAACTTACTTTACCTTAATGTAAGTAAATATATAATAAAAGTTATTAACATAGAAAATCTATAAAGAACATGGAACATTTTTTTTTTTCGAAATTACTACGCTATTGACCCAGCAAGGTCTTAACAGCTTCACCAGGCTACTAAGGCGAGCGCTTAAGGCACTCAGCCTATTTTATTTTGGCAACCAGCTCAAGGGTGCGCGGCATATCTTGGCTGGGCTGTTGCCTGTTGTATGCAAAATCACGACCTATCTTAGCTAACCTAGCTAACTATTCATATATGTATGAGTTGTTGAAACGTATGTGTGCCAAGCATACGCGCCTCAACAACTTCACCATATATTTATTATCAGAAAATTGAGAGTTTTTCAGTTCGATAAGGAAGAAAAAAAGTAAACCCTTCCACTTTCATGTGTAAGCGTGTAGTCGTGCACGGCTGTGGGGGTGAACGTGTAGTGTTGTAGCAGTGATATACATTTGTGTGTTACCGTATCGCGCAAGCAACGCACTCAAGGGCTCCCTACCGAAGGATAGAACCTAGGCTTGAGCCGCTGCCGTGGGAGGCCTAATCGGGTAATATGGAATATGTTTTGAGTGATGATAAGGAGACTAAAGTAAGAGAATGTTTCTCCACTATGCCATTATTCTCTTACGTTGTTGTCCTTTAATAAAAAGTAGGTTCATTGCAGCATATAATATAGTTAAAATAAATGAAAAATTCACAAGAAGCGATACAGGAAAGACCTGACAACAATAAAAAAAGAAACAAAGCAAATTGTTTCGGAGGTACCATTAGTCGTCCGAGTCGACAATCAACATGCTCTTATACTATTAAGTTGTTATAGCGTAGTGAATCTCCAACATGACACTAAGAACAAAGTTGGATGTGGCTAATTTTCATAAATATTATAAAACTAACTTTACGGAATAAATACTAACCTATTAAAAAAAAGTTTACATTTTCTTTTCTACTCCGAATTTAATTTCGGTATAGAGATCTTGACTCTTTATATTATGATATTTTCATCACGTAAGAAAAAAGGATTATGCCAGTCAATGCGGCAAGTAAAACTGCATTAAGAGTGTATAACGCTTTTTCTTACATGACGATTTCTACCAGTCATCTCATACCACAAACCATGATAAGAAACTTCGTGCCTAAACCAAATTATTGTACTAACTAATACGGTAATTTTTTTTATTTTTATTGTAGCACGGCAAAATGACTGCACTATGCCTGATGGTAAGCACAGCGCAATCCAAAAATAATAACGACCACCGATTGACACACTATCCAATTATACAAAATCGCGGCTAATATATAAGTCGAAATCGATTATGTACTTCCTTTGTGTTATTTTCTTCCAAAATCTATGTTCTTTTTTACTAATTTTGGAATCCTTATTGTATTTCGGTTCTTTTTTCATATATGGAACTCAAAATAAGTTCAATAGACACGTGTGAATGTTTTAAAGTTCTCGGGCTGAAAAATATCGGACGTAAATGATACTTATTAAGCGGTTTTATTTAAAAATGACGCATCCATTTCTAACAATCTTATTCATGGCTCAGTCCGTTTCGACCCCTCTTCTCGATTGTCGTTAAGTTGAATGATTGAGAACTTACGCTTTCGACTTCATTGCTTCCAATTTGTTCGAACTACATGGTGTTTTTGACTTTGTAGTAATTTTATTTAATACCAGTTGACCGTTCGTGAATACTTTGTCACGAATTACAATTTCAAATTAAATGACATCAATATATAACCTAGAGTACTGAGTAATTCCAATATATTTACCTCCTACACACCTACCAACCAACTACAAAATATCGTTACTAATATTATAAAGTCTACTGTCAGCTTGTTTTCTCAAGCGAGCATCATACATTTTTGCACAAACACTTTCAAGAAGAAAAAAAAAGCGTTTTCTGAGATATAGTTCAAATTCACACAAAAGCGAGCAAAGCCGCGAGCAAAAGCTAGTAGGTAATCTATCTAACATGATCAAACAAGGATGCGGTTTATTTTTCGCATTAATCAAGGCTGGAAAACATATCTTATGAAAATACCTTTAGCTACTTTCTAGTTTAAAATTCTGACATTGAAATGAAGAATGAAAATTAATTATTCTTAAAGCTGTATAGGGAATTTTTAGTAGTCTCTTGATTAATTCGGTTTCTTAAGTTACAATTCGTTAAATATGCAAGTGTATTATTAAGTGCATTAATGTCTGATTAAAGAATCTCTTAACATCAGATTTTTTTCTACATAACGGATTAGCGTTAGACAACAATCTCATCTAATGTTTGACAATGTGATCTAAGATGGTAAACACTCTCGGTATTATTACAAAAAAATCAATACTTGCTTTAAAAAGGTTACATTTTAAATGCACCGCGCTCGCTGAATGTTCTTCATGTTCCTCTTTTATCTCGCTTTGGTTAGGTTAGGTTAGACTTGCGAAAAAAGGATAACGCGAATTTGCCTCGGGCGAGCGCGGTGCATTTAGTACGAAACCTTTTTGAAGCAAGTATTTAATACGTACTTAACTTTTTTGTAATAACACCGTCTACATCTAGAGTGGCTGACTCTCAAATACAGCTGTCGAAACACATCACTTAAAGCTAGTTTAGTAAATATCCTTGTCCTAATTACTTCTATACGTATTCTTAATCTTATTTGACATCCTCTTTTGGTTTGTTTCCTTCTTTATTTGTATTTGCCTTCTTTTTTGGTTATAATATTTCTTTTTATCTCATTTCTTTTGATTCAGTCTTTATTCTTTCTCTTACATGTAATTCTTAATTTCTTTTGGTTTCAATATTATTGTTTTTTACAATTTATTATTCTATTGGTTATGTTGCCTTCTTTTGTATTTTTACATGCTATTCTATATATTAATTTTCTTACTTTTAATATAATATTTCCATATTACTACTAAAATTGTTATTATTTGTAAATGTAAATCTAATAAAAATAAATAATGCGAAAAGAACACGATGTATATAACTGGGTGGACGGTTAAAAGAAAATCACGGGTCGTTTCCGAGCAATAGGACAGCGCCTGAGGCATGTCGCTCTAAATAATAACGATATGCTTTTTCACTAACATATTATAATAGGAACAAATAAATAATCCGCGTATTACATTATTTAAGGCTTTTAACGTAGAAATGGTTGGTTATTAAAATTATATGAAATTCATCTTACAAATGCGAGTGTTAGTTGGTTTTTACGCCTTCATGAGTTAACTACTTAATCGTCTATCAACAGGCAACAGCCAAGCCGAGGTGTGCCGTGCTCCCAAGAGCTTGCCTTAGTAGTCCGGTGAAGCTGTTAAGACCTTGCTGGGTCAATAGCGTAGTCATTTCAAAAAAAAATACCATCTATCAATGATATTTTTATACAAGTACTCAGGGGTACAAAAAAGTACTCAGAGGAACAGAAAAGTATACTGCTTTCGATGTATAGAATAATAAATTTTATACGGTGGCCTGGCATAATAACTCTGCCTATTCTTAGGAATACGAGTACATTGAATATGATACCTAGAAGACATAAAAGGGATTCGAGATATGACAAAATAAAATTTGATATTAAAAAAAACTATATTAACGGAAGCGAAACAGTGTGCAAAAGCTAGTAATATTATAAATGAAACGATTATGAGTTTGGATGGATATTTTTTATTCCTACACATAAAGACAATTGAACGCGTTTTGATGAAATTCTAATATAGGCATCGTATGTTCAGATGTGTCAATCTGGCAGCCAGTACATTTGAGGCTTTTCATAGTAATAATACCTTGAACTACATCGTTAAGTAACATCAAGATACAATTACATCTTAATCATTAACTTTGTACATGACACTACACTCCATACACCTGTGCACGCACATTGTAGGTAAATATGTTCTTTTAGAGACCTTTCATTTTTGGTTAGAAAATCATAGTTAAAATTGACATATCTTGAATACATATATACGTTACAACATGTGCATACATACTTACGTGTTAAATGTTGAATAAATGTTATACATGTATGGCCAGTAACCTAGCTTGGATAGTCATATAGGAATTCGCGCGCAATGCACTTTTAGGAGACTTTTTGCCAGCCTTGTGATTCTTGTCATTTCAGCTGAGTGGCTGAAGAACGTATAGTTAGTTGAAAAAAAAATTTTCTGTCATAAGGACTGCCAACAGAAATCAAAACTCTAAATAATGAGATACAATTCTCTGTGGAATTTTTAAATGAATTTGTATATTGAAATTATTAAAATTAGTCTGATGTTCCCATCTATTGGCACTCCGAACAATAATTATATATATTTTAATACAGTTTATTAATTAGTCAAATATATGTTTAATGAATTGCACAATCTCTACACAAGATATTAATATTAAGATGCACACAGGCTCTTATACTACGCGTTGCTAGTTTGACGCAAGCCGTGCAAGTGTAATACGCTCTCGGTCACGCGTAACTAGCATATGTCATGTCATGCAATGATATTACATCTATATGTATAGAATATAAAATGAACTAAGAAATAGATAAAATATAGAAAGAAATTAAAATGCCGCTTTAATGATGTTTATACAAATTTAATTTTCATAATAACATGGATTATATTTTAAATTACTTACCTTCAATCAATATTCACTCCCTTATTACTTTTATACCACGTTGCAAATAAAGCCATCAAAGACAGTCTGTCATTAGGCATATATTTTAACGAAGTAAGATGTCCTGTCTGTTTTGATTATTCTTTATTTTGTTGACAGCTGCCTGTCAATACGCCCGTATCTAAGCGACATTATATATTATCTATTTCTTTCGCACTACCGATATTGAGAATATGCCGTCTTACTTCCACATTTTATCTAAGTTTGTCATTAAAATATTACTATAATAGGTATGTAGGCATTATTGTGCCATTAGTTTTGTCAAAATACCATGTAGGTTACGTTTCTATAGTTATAATATCATTGCATGTCATTACTCGAAGTCATAACTTTATCTCCTGTCAAAAATACTCTCAACGCGCGAAGTTTTCACTTCAAAAACATCTGGTGAGATTGTACTCGAACTTTAAAATCTAAACCCTAAAAAATGATAATCAGAACAACTGCTTCCGCAATCAGATATCCTTTTATGCACTATTATATGCGTTTTATAATAAAGTCAAACCCAACTCTGTCAAAGGATAAACGTCCGCTTCAGCCGGATTGGCGAGTTCTTTTCGTTTTTTGTTTATAATTGAACCCTTTGTGGTACGCTGGAGTTAAAGTACTCTGAACATTTTACTGTGAATGACCAGTAAAGCATCGTTGGGAGTTTCGGGATGTACTAAACTATATGGATACGCCACTTGACACCAGTGTATACACCGGTGTGTATTGATTATATACTCTACTAGCTTCTGCCCGCGACTTCGTTCGGGTGGAGTAGATACTTTGGGTTAACGTTGACACGAAAAGGAAGCTCTCAAGAGGAAAAAAAAACCCGATTTTTAAACATTATTCATTGGTGCTCTTAGCGTGATGATATATAGCCTATAACCATTCTCTACATATAAACTATATAACATTGAAATAATTATTCAAATCGGACCAGTAGTTTCTGAGATTACCCTCTACAACGTCACAAACTCACAAACTTTACCTCTTTATAATATTTAGTATCTATATATTATCTACATATTAATACGTGAAGCAAAAAAAAATGTACCCCTTTTTAACCTACTTCCCCTAAACGGGTGAACTTGAAATTTGGCATAGTTAAAGTTTATATGGCGGAGAAGTGCAGAAAAAGTTTATTTTATATAAAATGCATCAGAAGTACATTAAATTAATTAAAATTAGCATTACTCACACTAATACTTGAATTTTACACGACATATACACACATGTAAACAAAAAAGACATTTTGACAGCCGTCAATAATTACGAATTTCAAAAAAGGTTGTGAACTGTGAAGGAGGTTGCTATGCTCGACTATATGTATATTTTAACTCTAACGTTCCAATTATCATTGTTCATCCTACATTCAACAATGATATTATAAAATATAACTATTATTGTAATGTTTATTATTTTTTATGGTGATCTTACTTCAAATGATGATTTAATAAAAAAATGAGTCAAATAATACTTTGTATAATCAAAATAAGAATTTTGTTCATAAAAGTAATCCATGATTTAGACCTCCGCAGTTACATCGTTGCATTTCAACCTCATGTTGCAACAAAAAAACTGAGTAGTCATGATGAAAACCTTTGATTATAGAAGTATAACCCTTTCACAAAAGAACCCTAATAAAGTTCAAACTTTAAAAAATCAAATAACTATGGTCGAATGTCGACCACTGGGCTCCCACTAGTACTCTATAATTAAATCTATTTTCAAATACTGATTAACATAACGAAAAACAATGAAGACGACTCGACTGTATTTCCTACGATAATTAGTGTATTTTTTTGTGACATTTATAGAATGAAGAAAATTATTTAAATGATTAGAGTAAATGACGGGCATTAATAGGTAATGTATTTAATATTCCTCTATTGAAAATGACACTCACCTATTAACGCCACCGTAGTCTTTGTTTGAATAGTCTAACCTAACCGAATCGAGATGGACGATATAGATCACATTGCTCCAAACGAATTGCGTATTACCGCTACCGCAACTGAAGTTAGTAAAGTGCAAGAATCTACATCCGAGTCATGTGATTAATATCTTTCTGTGTATATTAATAAGCACTATTCATTTTCCGTCTCGGTTCGATTAGGTTAGGTTAAATTTATGAAATTGCAACTGTGGTGGCATAAATACGTAAGTTACATACATGTGTAGGAACTCTATTTGCATGTTTACGTGCTAGTAACCTTTTTACTGCGACTCTCTCACTTCGTGTTATAAAATTTATATTACGAAATGTCAAATGGACGGTCTTCTGTTTTTGCATTGTCATGAGCTAGGAATCTGTCATTGCTAATATATTATTGTAAGTGTATAATTATTAAATGTTTTCCTAAACTGGTGACCCCGAACTAGGACACGAAAAGATGTCGACCAACGAAAAAAATGATTTATTAAAATACACTTCGCAAAACTCGGAAGAAACTGCACCTGAATTATTCAAAGTAGGTATAAAACTTCCTTCGTTTTGGCCAGAAGAACCCGAAATATGGTTCGCTCAAGTCGAAGCACAGTTCTCCGTTTCTGGCATATCTAGCGATACTACTAAATTTAACTACGTGATTGGTCAATTGGATCATCTGTACGCTCGAGAAATTAAAGACGTAATTACAAACCCACCCAAGTCCAATCAGTACGAAAAATTGAAAACGGAACTAATCCGTAGAGTAAGTGATTCTCAGGAAAGGAAAACTAGGCAATTGCTTGTTCACGAAGAAGTTGGAAACCGTAAGCCATCTCAATTTCTGAGACATTTGCAAAGTCTAGCAGGGCCTGGAATACCACATAATTTTTTGAGAACTATCTGGATTGATAGACTTCCTCACAATGTACAGGTAGTACTCGCAGCTCAACCCACTGCTTCGTTAGAAACTTTAGCAGACCTTGCAGATCGTATCCTAGATATTACTTCAACGGAGCACCATGTAGCCTCAACTGGTCAAGAAAACAGATTGGATGATATTTTAAAAGAAGTAGCTGCATTGCGTGACCAAGTACAACAACTAACATTGCAGCAGTCCCGAAGTGCGCGTTCTCGTACAAGAAATGTATCTCGATCCCGGTCTCCACCAACTCGACTGAACTCTAGTTACCGAAGATATCCAGTTTGCTGGTACCATATGAAATTTGGTAAAAAAGCCACACGTTGTTCAAAGCCTTGTGATTATCAGATGGAAAACTACAAGGGCAATCAATAATGGCGGCCAATGATTGCCCAAGTACTACAGGTCGCCTATTCATCACCGATCGCACATCAAAAATTCATTTTTTAGTGGACACTGGTAGCGATCTTTGTGTTTATCCTCGGTTTTTAGTAAAAGAGAAACTTAACAAAACAGACTACCAACTTCGAGCAGCTAACGGTTCGTTTGGCCAGGTATACGAAGAGATTGTAGGGAATGGGCCAGGACATGTCTTCAATGTCAACGCACTAAAGTAAGTCGACACGTATCGGCACCATTGGACACATTTGATTTGCCTCGTGCTAGATTTCAACAAATTCATATTGATATGATCGGACCTCTACCAGTATCGCAAGGTTATCGATACTGTTTAACAGCCATCGATCGCTTTTCTCGATGGCCAGAAGTCATACCCATTATGGATGTTACAGCCGAGACAGTGGCAAAAGCGCTTTTTTCAGGTTGGATTGCCAGATTTGGTAGTCCAGTTGATATAATCACGGACAGAGGCCGACAATTTGAATCTGCCTTGTTTCAGCAATTATCAAAAATATGCGCATTTAATCACAAACGAACAACTGCATATCACCCAAAGTGCAATGGTATGGTGGAAAGATTTCATCGTCAATTAAAAGCTTCAATTATGTGCCACGCATCGAATCACTGGACAGAATGCTTACCTTTCGTACTGCTAGGCATAAGAAGCGCCTATAAAGTTGACCTACAAACATCACCCGCCGAAATTGTATATGGCGAACCTCTAAGACTACCTGGAGAATTTTTTGAACGTTCGTCAAGCGGAACTACTGATATGGCTGACTTTTCCGCCCGTATGCGTCATTTTGCAAAAAATTTGAGACCCATTCCTGCGTCACGTCATAGTAAAGAAAAAGTATTTATATTCAAAGATTTAAAAACATGCGACCACGTTTTTATCCGGGATGATACAGTACGTGGCTCCCTTCAGCCAGCTTACACAGGCCCTTACAGGGTGCTAGAGAGAGGACCGAAGGTATACAAAATTAATATCAAAAATAAAATGGTATCAGTATCTATTGACAGGTTAAAGCCGGCTTACATACTGACACAAGAAACAGAGTTAGATAACTATACACCATCATTAACTAAAACATCATCAGTGCAGGGTGACAAAAATCAAACTCAAAATCGGACACGGTGTAATAAACGTGTTCGATTCGCAGATTCACACCATCTTTGTCCTGCACTTGGGGGGGAGTGATGTAGGAACTCTATTTGCATGTTTACGTGCTAGTAACCTTTTTACTGCGACTCTCTCACTTCGTGTTATAAAATTTATATTACGAAATGTCAAATGGACGGTCTTCTGTTTTTGCATTGTCATGAGCTAGGAATCTGTCATTGCTAATATATTATTGTAAGTGTATAATTATTAAATGTTTTCCTAAACATGAGTTACGACTGATGATACGAGGATTCTAGCAAAGATATTTATTTATTCCAATATCAATAACATTTGTAAATAATAACTGTACGGTTACCATTAGATAAAAATATGAAACCAAAAGAGAAAATACATAGTTGAAGCTGTAGTAATAGTTTTTAATATATTTTTTAATACAACTTAAAGGAATATTATGCCACATTCAAAACTGTTTTAAATTTCCTACATCAACGGTAATCCCAGCACTTCTTTTTCAAGTACTAAATTGTTCCGACAAACTCTTCTTTGTCCGATGACCGCTCACAGAGAATTTTTTACAATAAAATTATATGAGTAAAATCAAAAGGAGGCAAGTATTAATCTTTTATGTAATTATAGTTATATTAAAAATTATATTGATTAAATTAACTTTAATACAATAGCCAAATTAAAAGCATACCTTATTTTGTTTGGAATACTCTTTGGAGAGAAAAAAAAATTGATATGAAGTCGATTATATCAATTATATTATTTTGTAATAGATATCTATTACACTAAATACTATTCAAAAATATTTCATTAAGAGATGTGTTTTTTAAATACCAAAAAGGCAGCAAACAGGCTGACGGACCACCTGTAGGTAAGTAGTTACCGTCGCCTATGAACAACTGCAACACCAAGGACATCGCTGTTATCATAGTTCTGAGGAAAAACCATGCTGGGCAACCTATTCCACAACGTCAGCGTACGCATGAGGAAGGTTCGAGAGAACCTCACGGTAATCGCGATTTTGCTAGCTTTTAAGGTGTATGGATGAGCAGCCAGCTAGCGGCGGGAGGTGCTGAGATGTGTGTTTTTTTTTCGAACTGACTACGCTATTGGCCTTACTGGCCTTCACAGCTTCACCGGAGTACAAGGTGTGTGTGCTAGGATTGAACACATAAGAATTAAAAAAAATTGCATTGAATTTTAAACATTAAAAGTATAAACCTTTCTACTATTTGCAATGCGATTTTTTTTTTATTTTAAAAGAGATGGTATTTGTCTAATTAACATGAACAGAGCCGTGATTACAGATTATACATTGTATATTCATTCTTAGCCAATTATGTATTCCGTATTTCAGATGACATCAACTAACATTGTAAGTCATAAAAATGAATTACTTGAAAAAAAAATCATATATTGTACTAACAAATGTTGCAAATTAAAAACAGCTTTTCCCCAAATATTGCGGGGAAAACGTCCAATTATTTTTATACCCGTAACCATGGCACCTCAATTAGGGAGACGGACAAAAGACGGATGTCCATTTAATGATTGTTATTATCCTGGACGAGCCTCTCCTGTCTATTGTTGCTACACAATTGTTACCAAGTGACTTGTTATTCGATGGTACTCGAAAACGTATTGAAAGATGATAAGTGTATTGGTTATTATTGGACAGGTTTCTCTTCAAAAGTGTATATGTTTAAAAAACATGGACTTTGGTAATATATATACAGAGGATTGTTGAGCATTTCTTTCTTACAGTTCACGCGACAAAAGCTACAGTTAAGAAAAGTATGGAGTTTGTTTTTTTATGTCATATAGGAGGCAAAGGAACAGGCGGGTCATCTGATGTTAAGCGATCACGGCCGTACATAGACACAAGTAATACCAGAGGAGTCGCAAATGCGTTGCCTGCCTGTGTTTTAGGGGAAATGGAATGGGGAGATGAGATGGAAGGAGGGAGAGAAGAGGGGAGGGGAGAGGAAGGGAGATGGGCCTCCGGCGCTCTCGCTGATCGAACGCAACGTAAAAAGGCAAGCACTATTACTTCACGTCGGTTTTCTGTGAGAGAGTGGTACTACCCCGAGTGAGCCGACCCATTAAGAAACCAATAATAACTTCAGCCTGGCTCTACCACCTAGAAAATATTTTTATATTATTACTGCCATTGTCGAGTACTAATATTACAAGTATTTTATTATAATATCAATGACCTAACAGGATGGTGGCCGTCTGGGAATATGCCTGACCAAGATGGGAAATAATACCAGGGAGCATGGATTCTGACTTACTACAAAAATTCCTTGGAAGATTCTAGCAAGACCAGCAAGACCAACCAGCTTGTTAGTTCATTGAAATGATCGCAAGAAACTTGTGATATCATTACCTACTTGACAACGGCAGTAATAATCTATTATTTGTTGCCAAAAATAAAACTAAATAAAATCGAAAACATTCGTTAATACCATAAATTCATATAGAAGTGAGAAAGAAATATATATTAACAGACGACACACATATTTTTAATCCTTTAGGAAACAAACAAATATAGAATAGATTAAAAATAACGCGAAACGAAGAAAAATTTTGCGTGAAGATTATTTATTATCTATCGTCATCCACAAGTTCTATGCATGTAATAAGAATGTAACCCTTTCTATTCTCATCGTATCTGTACTTCTTAGATTCTTTAAAAAAAATGCTGCAGATGTCTAAAAATATGTAATAAGATACACTTCAGTCATTTTCAGTAACGTCTGTCTGTTTGTTTGATCACGCATCACTGGTAGTCCGGTGAAGCTGTTAAGACCTTGGTTGGTCAATATCGTAGTCAGACCGAAAAAAAAAAAAATCACGCATCACTGCCAAGGTACTGCTTTCATTATAAAACTTAAAATATGAAGGAAGTAATAAAACATACCTTCGAGTAACGTTAAATCTCTCTTTCATTAAAATCGGTTAACTCTATCAAAGGTTTTGTAATTTTTATGATGACGCTATTAAATACGAGAGAAAATTAGTCAAGTAAATTGATTTTATATATTTAGGCGACTTTATTAGTGGTAACGCCATCTATTATTTCTACTATGTATTATTTCCTATTTCTTATTCCGCATATTTTATCTATACTTTCGCTACGCTATTTATTATCGATGTATTCTGTTTCAACCCCTTCCTCTCCAAAAAAACGGAACGTGAATCGCCGCCCGTGCCGCTATCCTTGTTCGCCTAATCGCTTACAAGAACTCACGCTAACTCGCACAGACAAAATATCTTGTATTTAGTAATTTACTGTTATTATCAGTTTACGAACATTACCAGGATTGCAGTGTTATTCTGATTATATGTTGTGGTGTAATTGTGGTGGATTCCCAGAACCAGCCAAAAGCCGGTAAGTTTCGTTCAAAATCCTACTGCTAATTATATATATTTTCAACAATTTTCACCAGTTAGTTTTTATTATTTTTTAGTTTTTTTAGTTGTTTTTAGTTTTTAACTAGTTTCCACCAACTATTTTGTACATACAATGCCGCGAAGACAGCTACTATTTAATAAACTGTAAGTATCGAATGGATTTTATAGTGCAGACACTTATGACATCATATTAGTAAATTGCACCCACGAGAAACCGCTGCTTCCCACTCCGTTAGTGGTATCCGCCACAAACTATGAACCCATACCTAACGTTGCGCGTTCTAAAAGACGTCCGCGACACATCTTTACCGACCCTCCTGATTCAATCACGTCAGCGAACGATCACTACCAGTCTGTTCCTCGAAACAGAGCGTGTTCACGCCCACGCCCGCGTAACCACAGATCACGCCGCCGTGGTCTGGGGGTTAATTTCGCTCCGGCACACCCGATTAGGCCTCCCACGGCAGCGGCTCAAGCCTAGGTTCGATCCCTCGGTAGGGAGCCCTTGAGTGCGTTGCTTGCCCGATACGGTGACACACAAATATACATCACCGCTACAACACTACACGATCACCCCCACACACGTGCACGCCGACACGCTTACACATGAAAGTAGAAGGGTTTACTTTTTTTTCCCTTATCGAACTGAAAAACTCAATTTTCTGATAATAAATATATGGAGGAGTTGTTGAGGCGTGTATGCTTGGTACACATATACGTTTCAACAACTCATACATATATGAATAGTTGACTAGGTTATCTAAGATAGGTTGCGATTTTGCATGCAACAGGCAACAGCCAAGCCGAAGCGTGCCGTGCACCCTTGAGCTGGTTGCCAAAATAAAATCGGTTGAGTGCCTTAAGCGCTCGCCTTAGTAGTCCGGTGAAGCTGTCAAGACCTTGCTGGGTCAATAGCGTAGTCATTTCGAAAAAAAAAAAAAAGAAACCGCTGCTTTTCGCTATTTTATTTTGAAACACATCTCTCTACGTTCAGAAATAAAAAGAGGTGAGCATGATTATGCCGCCATAATTTAAAAAGGGTGTTGGTAGACATCCGACTAAGATGGATGCGAAGGCCGGAACAGGAAATGGTGTCGAATCGGCCAACGATCTACCCTCAATAGATTCATTTTTCAATCCTTAAATACATACTAATGTCCTGTTTCATTATACTTACCTATTATAAAGGACAACGACTTTGGTTTTTTGTCTGTTTGTACATTAATGTGTTTGTAACATGAAAAATACAGAATCGATATACATAGGTACTTGTTAAAAATCTTAATTGTACTCTTTCAAAGTTTTAGTGTAAAAAAAACCATATGTGTGTACTTATGTATGCATGTAAGAAGTAATATTTCTGTAGCTTAAAAAATACATTAAATGCAATAGATTACTTATTAATTAGAAACTATAATCATAATAAAATATATTTATTAATTAGTATTATGTACAAGAAAGTACCATAGTAAATATTTAGATGCAAGATATGTAACGTAATTTTTAACGATTGAAGAAAAAAACATCTTAATAATTGTCAGGATCACGTTATAGGAGCCGTGAGCATAGACTGTATTGTGATATATGTGAAAATTAATGGTTGCTTAGTGTCATCACATACTGTCGTGTAAAAGGCTATCATGCCGAAATTACAGCCAATATTTTAATGAGAGTGTACTCGACTGGAGAAATATAAACTTGTAAACAAACTGGTATGCGGTTATTATTCAAATTTGATACAATAGCCCTCGTCAACCATACGAATTGAATTTTAAAAATTATCCAGCTTATTTTCACTGTTGTTCTTCAGAATACGTTTATTGACCGGTTGGTAAATATCGACTATTTTTGAAGGATTTTTTTTTATGGAAGAGCTTTGATCGGTAACTTTTTTGTGTGACAAAAAGTTGTGGGGGTAAACACTGTATCGGATAGAGTGTTGAAAAAACCAGTTCTCGTCCGATCACCGAAGTTAAGCAACATCGTACGCTATCAGTACTTCGATGAGATAGTGTTAGTGAAATACGTTGACTTTTTTTTATATATTTTTTAAATTAAATGTTTCATGTGTATTTTTATTTTAACGTTACACATCAAAGTGACGTCACTGTCCGATCAAAATAATGGCGACCACCGGAAATTTCATAACCATTTTTCGATAGCTGGACATATTGATTTCGCAAAATAACAACATAAATGCAGTCAACAGTTGCCTTAACACGACGCGCTCTTTCCCACAGGAAAGAGTGCGCGGTAAAATCAAATGATAAAATTCACTCGCGAATGCACTTATATACGCTTTCCCGCGTTCAGCTTTGTACATTCCACGGTGGTCATCTCACTCCGCCTCCTCTTGTGGGCGGACGAGGGAACTGTGCAAGGCTAGGCCTTCTGCAGTGGTTGCAGCGTAGCCCGTTAAGACGGGCCGGTCATTGGGTTCCGCTGTAATCAGAAAAAGAAAAAAATTTTTTTTTTTTTTGTATTATTTTTTTTTTTTTTTTTTAATTAATCATCATCATTTTTTTTTTTTTTTCCTCCTTTTAATGATTAGCGGTTGGTAACTGTTTGACAATTAGGTACTCTAATGTTAATTGGCTTTCTTTTTTTAGTGGTCATCCTCTTCTGGGATGGCCAGGTTGCGAGGCGATGGCTTAGTCCGGTGATCGGGAGGTCGCGCGTGAAGCGGGGCAATTCCTCTTACAAGCGGAAGACTTGTAGCGTCCGCCCGCCGGAACAAGGCTGTTGCCAGTCTTTGAATGAAGGCGTCTATGTCCTCCCATTTGAGGTCTCTTTGTATAGTGGCGTTCCTTACGTATCTAGGCGCCCCTACGATTGTCCTTAGACACAATCGTTCCTGTCTACGTAGGCGTTCGCGTTGGAAGTTAGATGCGTAGGCGTACCATGCCGGTGCCGCGTATGTTAGGCGGGTCCTTATGTACGTCTTGTACAAGGCTAGCTTTGTTCTTAGGGGTAATCTGGATGCTAGAACGGGTTGGAGCAAAGCTCTCGTGGCTTTTACACGACCGACTATGTAGTCGACGTGTTTGACAAATTTCATTTGTGCATCGATTTGGACTCCCAGGTATTTGGCATGCCTCAGCCATGGCACGCTTTCCCACTGTAAGAGTAATGGCGGCGGATACAGGTATGTTCCTGTGATGATCGCCTGTGTTTTGGCGACATTGACCGTCAGTCTCCACCGATCAAGCCAGTCGGGCAGAGCCGCCAGAGTCGGACGCAGGTAGTCTGCGGCGTATTTTTTGTTTGCTGATGACGCAAAATACGCCGCATCATCCGCGTACAACGCTAGCTCTGCTCGGCCGACCCGGGGAATGTCGTCGGTATATCGCGCATAAAGCACAGGCGATAGGCAGCTGCCCTGGGGTACCCCAGCGCGTACCGGGCGTTCCGTCGAGGATACCCCCTCGACCGCCACTACCACTCGGCGGTCACTCAGGTAGGAAGCCATGAGTTTGACTATTTTCCTGGGTATAGGGGACATTGACAGTTTGTATAGCAGTCCCTCATGCCATACTCTATCAAATGCCCTCTCCATATCCAGGAAAATAGCCGCAAAGTAGTGCCCTCTGTTGGCACTATCCGACATCATATGTGTGACTCTACACAATTGAAGTGTGGTCGAGTGTTGTGCGCGGAAACCAAACTGTTCATCTCTCGGTGGTAGTAGTGACGTCAGTTGCCGCTGTAATAACTTCTCGAACACTTTGGATAC
>JACEII010000050.1:3281318-3375243 GCA_014332785.1 Antheraea mylitta | reverse complement strand
TCGGATGCTCAGTGAGTTGATCACCTTCCTAACTTGCGCCGGCGAGACGAATGCCGGTATTTCGTCCGTTTCCGGCTCTTCTAGGAGGTTCCTCACATGGTTGTTAACCTCGTTATTGTGGGCAGTGTTTTTGACCGGGTTGGGTGAGAAATGGCGCTCAAGGTAGTCAGCGAAAATTTCCGCTCGGTCAATCGCACGATAACGTCGGTTACCATCGGCGTCGATCAGGGGTTTTACGGGTGGCTTCTCCGCGGATAATTGTCTACATAGACGGTGGATAGAGGGCATATCCCCGTCTATGGACTCTACGTGACGTTCCCACGACTCCGTGGCGTGGTCGTCTAAGGCGCTCTTGATACGCTCAACCAGGTGATTAATCCTAGTTTTCTGCAATGGGCAGCGATCTCTCTGCCACTGTCGGCGCAGCGTCCTTTTCTCGGCAATGAGTGCTTGGATCCACGCGGGTAGGGGGCGGTACCTCCCACTCACGCGGCCAGTGGTCGACGATGATAAGGTCGTTGCCTCGGTCAGAGCGCTGCTTATACAGCCGCAGAGATCGTTGGTTAGGTTCTCTACGTCCTCGGCCGTCGAGGTAGGAATCGACCGGGTTGTATCACACAGTTTACTTGTGAAGGCACTCCAATTGATCCTATTTTTTTTAATAGGAGGTAGAACGCTTGTAACCTCTTCAGCGGTTATTATCAGGACTGGCCTGTGATCCGAGGGGAGGTCCGGCAAAACCTCCTGCGTGGGTGGCGTTAGTAGTCCTTTGTATACTACAATGTCGAGGACATCTTCTGTTGCATGACCATAACGTGTGGGTTGGTCGGGTCCCACAACATTGTAGTCATGCGTGATGGAGTCATTGTAGAGTGCTAGCCCTTGTG
The DNA here is from genome assembly GCA_014332785.1 of Antheraea mylitta. Classification (NCBI taxonomy): domain Eukaryota; kingdom Metazoa; phylum Arthropoda; class Insecta; order Lepidoptera; family Saturniidae; genus Antheraea; species Antheraea mylitta. The sequence goes on along the minus strand of JACEII010000050.1, from coordinate 3,374,356 downwards.
TGCAGGTTCTAGATGAATTCCACCATACATTTTTGCAGTTGAGGTCTCCCGCAATGATGGTGGGGCAATCGTCAACTAGAAGGGATCTTATTTCCCTGACGTCCAGCTGGCTTCCCGGTGGTTTATAGGCTGCGAAGACTCGAAGCTCGCGGCCACCGACCGAAATAAGGATGCCGAGTGCGTATATTGACTGCATCTCGCAATACGGTATCGTTTGATGCACAATTTTGCGCCTCACGATGACGGCGAGGCCCCTTATCGCCCTTCCTGATTCGCCTGTTTCATCCTTTCTGTACACGAGGTACTGAGGGAAGGAGTACCTCTCTCCCTCTCTTAGCCTCGTCTCGGAGATCAACATTATGTCAATGTTTTGCTCTCTGAGAAAACAGTCGACCAATCTGCGTTTCCCAGAGAGCGTCTGAGCGTTCCAATGTACTATGCGCAGTGTCTTAGCCATTAGTGACCGGCGTTAATGTCAACATCTTGAGAACTTCCTCGCGTAGCTCAGGACGTGCCTTTGCAACCGCGAGGAAGAAAGCTTCTTCGGACATTGGTGATCCCGCACCTCTCGCAGACTCGGTCGAGAAAAGTTTAGACCCGGCCGAGGGGAGGGGGGGGGGCGCTCGAGCTTTGTTTGGTCGCCTTGTTTTTCTTTTTGGGCCTCTTCTTGTTGATATTGGAGCCTCTAGGAGGGGCATCGTTCGCCGGCGCCATAAGGCTTGCGGCGGCGGTCGTCTCTACCATCGTCGGGGCGGGGGTGAAGTCACCCGTCTTCCTTCCCGTCGTCCCAGTCCGAGCCAGAGTTCCCGCGCGTTTGTTGCGCGACTCCCTCTTGTAAATCGGGCATTGCGCGGCATTATTTGCGGTATGTGGCCCTCCACAGTTGACACATGTGGCCGGCTCTTCCCGCGGGCGTGTGCATTCATGAGCGGGGTGGAGCCCCCCGCAGCGGACACAGGCTTGTGCCCGGTGACAATTGAGAGAGGAGTGGCGGAACTGTTGGCACCGGTGACACTGTGCCGGCCCCTTTTTGCCCCGCCACGCCTCAATCTTGGTTCCCGGAACCGGGAAAATATCTCCTGCCTGCTCATAGATCGCAGGTACTAATCCCGGGGTTCTCTTTAGAACGGCGTGAAAGATACATCCCGGCCTCCCACTCCGTCCTTTGATACTCCGGACGTACTCAGGCTCAAAGCCCTTCTTCCTGAGATCCTCGGCAATCTCATCGGGGTCTGTGTCGACCGGAAGGCCTCGGATCGCCACCTTCAAGCTTCGTTCGGAGGGGAGCGAGTACGAAAACCAGCTGATCCCTTCCTGTTTTTCGAGCTGCGTTAGGTACGACTGAATAGTGCGGTACTCTTCAGGGCTGTTGGGGGTAAATCTTACCCCTAAGCCATACGGCCGCGCATTAGGTCGATGTCCTAATTTATCCGCCAGCTGCTGGAAGTGCACTCTCCAGTTTGGGAGTCTCTCCACAATTAGCGGCGGATATCTAGGACTCCTTGTCCCTTCATTGCCGCTCTGCTCGGGGGCAATTGCGGAGGCGTTCGTAGAGGTTGAGGTCGCTGCTAGTCCGCCGCGCGTGCTTGAGAGCGCGTCGGAGCTTGTAGTCGGCTGCGAGGGCGGTGCGTGGGCGGGTGAGACCACTTGGGCGTATGAAGGCTGTTCTCCAACCTTCCTCGGTGCCGGCGGGGGCGGTGCAACCTTCTGCGGGAGAGGCTCTCGGGCGGGCGGCTTTATGCTCCTACCCGCTGGCGTAGGCGTCTGTACTGGCTGCGGTCGGTGGGTAACCTTCGCGGCTGACGCTTTAGTCGCTTGTGTGACAGAGGACGGGATGCGTATCCTCTGCTCCTTAGGCGGTGGCAGCTGTGGCTGTGTGCCACTGCCGCTCGGTGTGGTGGCTTCAAGCGGGAATACAGGCGTGGGCGTTCTAGCTGGAACGCGTCGTTTGACGACCTGTCTGTCTTCGTCACTACCTGACGAAGATTCGCGGTATCTTCTCACCGCTCTCCCGAGCGGGCTCTTGTCTAAACTCCCCTTGGGGATATCCGGGAGTTCCAGTATTGAATTGGACGCGAGCTGTAAAGCTTCCGCGTCCTCAGCAGCTAAGTTTGTATGCGTCGCAGCGGCTTCGTAAACACGGAAGTACAACGCAACCCATTTAGTAAGTGTGTGCGAAAAGGCTTCTTTCCCTATCAACTCCGCTGCAATTATGAGATCTTTCTCATACAATGCATTGGGTGAGGGCGGTGCGGGTGTCGTAATCTGCGGCGGCTTCATACGTGGGTCTCGTGGAGGAGATCGTCGCGGGGGACTAGGGTTCCTCTGTGCAATTGTTATTGCATCTGTCCCTGTCTGGCATGCTTTCGTCGAGTCGCCCTCTGATTGGCTCAGAGAGCGGCGACTTTTCGGGGATCCGCAGGACAATGATCGAATGTGCTTCGCTCTTCGTCCGGTAGGGGCGCTAGTAGTAATCGTTTGGGCTTCAGCGGGGTCCGTTGGGCGATGCCGGGTCGTGGTGGAGACGTCTGATTGGCCCTTAGAAGGGCCTTTTGGGGTTCCTGATGCAGGCATCTCGCTCTGTCATGCAGTGGCGGCGTACTGAGGCACACCTCGCGCAGTGAAAGTGCGCATGCGCGATCCCGAGCGAGATCGAACTATCTCGCGACGCGATCACTAGCACCCTCTCACTCGCACGCGTTGGAGGAGTGGGCGCTCCTTGTACATTCCAATCGCGAGCGAAAGAATATATCACGTTACCAACCCGCTTGACTACAACACGTCTACTGGTGTAGGGTACTTACGGCGTGCAATCATACATTATTACCACCTATTACCCTATAATCATTATCGCGATTTTATATATACTAGCTGTCGCCAGCAGATTCGCCTGCCTTAATATGGATTTGACGTTAGTTTTCTAGAAGAAAGGTATGTCCTTTTCTGTATTCCTGGTTTTAAATCTTTTGAAGATCGGTTAATTAGTTAAAGCATAAAAGCGTACCAAAAAATAGACCCATTTATAACAACAGCAAAAATAAATATAGAAGTAAATACAAATATGTATAAAGTATTCTAAATGTATTGCTGTCCGTCCGTCAGACGCAATAAGCATAAATGTGGGAACGATGGAATATTTAGACGAGACTAATGACCTAGAAAAGGCAACTGAACTGTAGACTTGGCTGCAATTCAACTGTTTTATTTCGGATTGAGTAATCTATATATGTGAACTAACTCCTGTCGACGACTCAGCCTGTGTTTTACTGATAAAATTTACTACTTTTTATTAGCAGAGCATGAGGTATATAGTATATAGGTAATCCGGTGAAGCTGTTAAGACCTTGCTGGGTCAATAGCGTAGCCAGTTCGAAAAAAACAAATAGTATACAGTTGATACTGTTCGGACACTTCACCGATTAACATAAGTTTGACTGAGTCGGAGCTTTCAGTAAAGGAAAAAATCCTTTTTTCATATTCCATTGGTGGCAAACGAATATGCGGGTCACCTGATGGTAAGTGATCACCGCCGCCCATAAACACCTGAAACATGAAAGGAAGTACAGACGCGTTGCCGGCCGTTGAGAAACGCTCGTTTCCTGAAAGTTGTCAAATTGTAATGTTCCAGGAATACTGCCGCTTGGAGTTCAATACACAGAACTGACCTACGCGGAAAAAATGAACGTGAAAACCACACAGTGGAGAACTTTCAATAATCGAGGTGATACTGATAGAATTTCAGTCCATGACGAGTCGTTCTGTAATGGAACTCAGCAACAGGAATCAGTCCTAACAGCTCTTCAAAGCACTCTCCGTGGTAGATCCTGTAGAAGACGCAAAGCGAAGCAACATCCCTAGGAAGCGCGAAGACAAAATTACAGAATGGTACTTCGGCTTTTTCTAAGCTCATCTGGTTAGCTACCACTATCAAATTTAAGAACTATCGACAAGCACCTGTTGGTATGTTCTGGCAGCTCCATTAGAGAATCAGCCTCCTGTAAGTGTTCCATGTTTACCGTCATAGACCTCATCGTTGTTTAACATGAATGGTCAAACGTGAACATCTGCAAAGCATAATAAAAACACTCTATACAACTTTTAAATACTGTTCGTGTCATTAAGTTTGCCATTTACAAAGGCATTATTAAACCTGCAATTGAATAACGTATTTCTTAATTTTATCACTTCCAGAAAATTCAGAGATTTTTCTATATACATTTATATATAAAACAGAATAAACCATAATTCTTGGTAGAAAAAAAAGTTGTTCATAAAAATAACTTTGGTAAACAAAAGTACACAGTATGTTCATCCTCTGAACATTACAAGTCAAAGATAAATCAAAAACAGGATAGAAGCGAACACGTCTGCAATTAGCATGAGGTCTGATAAATGTCCCGACAGCGGGAGCCGTCTCACAAATAATTATACTTTAATCCGTGTGCTATAAATCAAGCCAGCTACTTAGCACTCGATTAGCATCGAACAAGAGGGTGTAAATCATTGTCGCCCGCCCACTCCAACTGAAACATGCTCTGTTTCGAGATAATTCTACCTATGTTTATGATACATATATATTTTATGTAATGTATACATATATATTGTATGTAAATGAGAAATTGGTACACAAACAATTGGAAAAGATAATATTTTCGTGTTATCCAATCTTAACTTATTTGTCTGTCTGTTTGTGATGTTGTTTGTTAAAAACAGTACTTTTCCCGTGGGACACGTTAAATCATTAGCGTAAGCTAGCCTGCGGGTCTCTTGGTTAATGTCATGCATGTTAATATATGTATTTATTAAGCTTCCGCGTCTTACTACTTAATCAATTATTGTAAAATTTAGTTTAAAGGTTATTACAATAAAAGGTCATAGGGCATTTTTCCCGAAAAGTAAGTTATATTTACATTAATTCTTGGTTATATTATCCATCTTATTTTCTTTTCCTAGACTGATTTTAGTGTTTATAGGTAAAACTGGTGTGCAATGAAATCCTCCTTTAAAAATTTTTGTCATAAATATTACGATTCAAATGTTCTGTATCTATCCCCGTTGGTCGATTTTTTTCCATCACGTCTAGATTTTTTTATGTTTTTTTTTTTAATTTCAAAAATTTGGGTATTTTTAATTTTTTTTGCGCATCAATGTTACAAACAGTGTATATACAAACAGTGTATATACAAACAGTGTATGTACAAAATAAGTTTTAGCGAGTTATAGGAGAAAGAAAGTGCCGAAGGTGATTTTTATGGTAGTACATAGGCGCATGCGCAGTATTCGCTGTGACTTCACAACAGTCGAGTGAAATATGTCACTCAAGATTCATTTTTAGGACTCTCATTTAGATTTGTTTCCTGAAAATCTTGGAGCCGTATCAGATGAGCATGGTGAAAGATTTCATCAGGATATAATGCAGATTGAAAAATGCTACAGTGGGAAATGGTCAGCAGCAATGCTTGCTGATTTCTGTTGGTCAATTCGCCGAGAAATTCCAATAGAAACGATGAAAAGGAAAAAAACCACAAAATAACAAATTTTCTCACCATATAATGAGATAGCTGACCGATATTTATTCATTTTGTGACTATAATTTTGGATTTTTCACTGTAAAACTTAGACCGTAATATTTTTTCATTTCGTTATGATAATTGATATTTTAATAATATTGTTTGTTAACTAAATAAATATTATATTGGAATTCTACGTGTGGTGCTTAATTGTATGTCATATTCCGTGTTTAGAGCACAAAATATGATGAATTCATGCATGAAAACAAGAAGGAGAATTTTTTTTTTTTTTTTACAGACCAGTGTAATTTTATTTTTTATTTTTTTTTCAAATGTGTATCAATATTTAATGCTACATAATTGTTTTTTTTATTGTAGCACGGCAAAGTGACTGTACCGCTGTGCCGCTTAAGTGTCTCTTTACGTTGCACTTTAAGGACCCCATGTCATAGGAAGATAATGTCATTAACAACGTATGTTGTATCGTTATGATAAAGCATTGTATATTCTTAGTATAGTATAGTCCTTTTCATCATTGTTATTATATTATTCTTCGGACTATTAACTATTGCGTTATCCACAATTTTAAATAAATAAACTAACAGAAATTGTAGGCAAAAGCTACTTATATAATAGAAACGAACACAGTTTTTTTTTAAATTGTAGCAATGACAGCCAGTATAAGGATACAAGTACTGGACCAAAGACCTCTTTCAGATAAATAGTCCGGTCATAACTGTGATGTATTGGTAATTTGAAACGCAGAGAAATCTATAAATATTTTTCTCAAATACAACATAAGTCTAAAGTTCAGTTTCACCATATTTTCCTTCACTATTAACCGAGAATTATACCAATTAAATGTAGGTACGCAAATTCAAAAAAGTCATAGATACCTTTTAGGATTTGAAACTGCAATCTCGACCACCAATAATGACTCATATTTTTTTTTTAAATCATATAAAGATGTATTCATCTGCTTTACATTTTAATAACTTGATTCATCCATTATTAATCCCGCAAAAAAACCGCTTGAAAAAACTAGAACTGAGCTATATTGTTTTTTGTTATAACTGTAGTATTCTTGTTTCTGTGACTGTAACGGACGCGGTAGTGTTGTGAGCAATCAGCCATTTTACTGCTCTTTGTCTTCTTAAATCGTCGCAGTGAGACAACCGGCATCAACTCTTGTTAATGTCGGAAAAATAGATACACACTTTTCGAATTTATTTTAGTTTTTAATTGGATTATGACAAAAGAGGCAGGTTTATCTAGAATACAGTTTATTTTAGGATCAGTATTGAAATGTTTATAATAACTAAAATAGAATATCATAAATTGTGAACAATTATTATTTTCTAAGATTTTCATATTACTTTTCCTAGATGCTTAATTTTAAAATGTCGCAAAGAAAGTAAAGTTATTCAGATTTCAACAATCCACGCAATATATCAAAATCTACTACAATGTCATAAAATAAATTTTATTACCCAAAAATAAATTCTGCGTTGTAGTAAATAAATTCTATTTTCTTTAATAATTTCTTTGTGTTGTTGATATGTTTCTTTCTTGGACCTATTTTTACACCTAATTCTTAATATTCATTTACATATTAAATTATTTTCTTTTTGATATTTTTATATATTGTGTATCTCTACACAAATTAAATATTATAGTTGTCTTTTCACTAACTAGCATAATTTTGATAGTAGAAAAAAAAATTGTTTGACTGGGTGATATTAATAAAAGTTTTCTTAAATCATAAGGTCCCAAATCATTTTACCAATTTGTTGGACTGAAGTTCAAACAGCGTGCTGAGCAAATTTTCATATCAAAAAATTATAGGGTGGATTAACATGTATATGATGGTGATGTCTGAAAACGACACTCCTCTCTGGGCATCTGTAAAAAAAAACAATTTACCTTCTTATAAAAGTATATACAAAAAATATATAAAACAGGTCGAGTTAATTTTTATTGATGAGTGGTTTTTTTTTTAATCAGTACTAGAGTTTTATCGTTCATAGGCACCTTCTTGGAGCCTAAACTGAATAAAGTGTCTTCGATTTGTAATTTAGTCAAAGTATTTAATGCGTTAACCTAAATGAGAATAATAACTTAAGGTGGACACTGGCTGTATCAGTATTTTCGCCGAGCTCGTAAACCAGTGTGTCGGCACAAACATTCGCGTCGCTGTGTAATGGGGCAGAAGCGTATAACTGAACCGTGTTTCCTTACCTAACTACGTTTACAGAGATTCTCGGTTAAAGTATATTGTATATTTACTACATTCTGTTTGTTCTGTGAAAATTGAACTGATCTTCTACAATGTTACGTTTTTCTGTCATAAATTTATATAACACATAACCAGTGTTACTATAAAAATACGTATTGAAAAACTTGCTCTTAAGAGGTTACGTTTTAAATGCACAACGCTCGATAAATGTTCGCTATCTTGATCTTTTGTCTCGCTTTAGTTAGGTTAGGTTGGACTTGCGAGAAAAGGATAACACGAACTTGCCTCGGGCGAGCGCGGTGCATTTAGTACGAAACCTTTTTAAAGCATGTATTTTTTAATACGTATTTCACTTTTTTGCAATACCAATGAACGTGTTTTTATAAACTTGCACTTACGTCATAAATCAATGTGTAAATTTTCCATCTATGGTTCCGTGAAATACCATTTATTTTATACAAAGGGTATCACTTTTAAACACTCTACACAATAAACTTTCAAAAGATAACATTATGAAATAACAATAATAACGTTGTTTATTTTGTCAAAGATACTTTTTTATTAATGAACATATATTACTGCTATTATTATGTTAATTATGTACTCAGTTCGACTTGTATAATAAAAAACTGGAAATAAAGCTGTGCCATCGTGATAAAACAAAAAAAAAATGACAGTGCTCATCAAGTAATACTAAACAAGCATTTACTAATATAAAACACACCCTTACAATGTTAATACGATTTTAAGTATTTAATTTCATATTAATTGCTTTTATAATTCGAAGAAAAAACATTTAAGATACTGACTTTACAAAAACCAGATAATTTCTGTATACTACAGTGGAGCTTATTTTAGGTGTATTGACATTGTTTTTTTCACAACAACCCTAAATCGGTTCCAAAACAAAATGCATTTTTCAACCTACTTTAACGACCTGTGTTGAAAAATTGCGAAAAGTTTCCAATGTTGCAAATACGACAATTACATTCCAATAAAATTCCCTATAATAGCGGAATCGACGATATAATGAACTTTTTGTCCTCGAACATCTTTCGAACCAATATGTTCAGCGAAAAATTCTAACAGACTTTTTTTATAGAACGTTAAAATATCTACAAAGATACATGTATGTGTTGTTATCTATTTGCGCATTTATGTAAATTACAAAGAACAAAATGAGCTTTCTTCATGTTATTTCTCCTTAAATCTTTGGTTACAGTAGGAGCCGGATTAATATAAAAATTATGAACTATGTGTTAGATGTGCTGGTGTATGTATTTCCACCTAATATATTAGATGTTTTGGGAGGTGGCTTTCAGTATATATTCTGTGCCTATTATCTTCTTATATCAACTTTTTACTTCTCTGTCCTAGCCTGTGTTGAATGACTAAGGTGTTGCCAAAGGAAACAGAGCTATGTGCGTATATGCATTTATTGGCGCGAGCGACCGATCCCGGGGGCCTAACCAAGTTGCTTATCGACAATCACTAACGCAAATAGAAAACAGAAAAATGTATGGAGATGACATATCTGAACGTCGATAAGCAACTTGGTTAGGCCCCCTGAGCCTCTGCGCGAGCATCACTGACTTACAAATTTATATTTTCATAATGAGGACAAAATACCCCAGATATGTTTAGAATTAGGAATTATGAACTATGTTAACTTGTCTAGACTATTTTTATAGATTTAGAAATTATCACCCTAGTGTTTATCTTAGAAATAATTTTTACTTCAAATATTACCTCTTAATAACAATATTTATTTGTATCGCTTCTAATAAAATCCAAATAACAAGTCGAATTTATAAACACTTTCTAAGTCAAAATCTCTATAACACGTATTTTTTCGAATCATCCTTGAAGTTCTACTTATCGAGGTTATGCTGTATTAAATAAAAATAGCTATGGACTTCGTTTATGTACTTATATACTTTAGTAAACGAACTATAGAGTAATATAGTAAGTAATGTTCAAGCACTATATGTACACAGTGGAATTAGTTTGCGGCCTCTCTATCAGTAAGACAATTATTTTCAACTGAACCGTGCGTGGGGAGAGAGCTCTGTCCATTCGCATCATTGTTGTGCTAAACTAGATTTATGCAGAACTGAACAATTTGATTACAGATGTTTTTGTTTCAATAATTGGGTTTAACCTAAGCTTTGTTCTGAATGAAATGTCCCAGAATGAAGTTGTTCGTTGAATATTATTATTTTAATAACTATATCAGCCGTATAATCAATTTTCAGTTCAATTAAAGAATCACCGTCTAATGATAATATAATAATAATCTTATAAGTTTTCTAAAATATCTGTCTTAAAAAGTTTTATTAGAATCGATTCAGCGGACAACAAACAGACACTTATTTTTTATTGATATAAATAATGCACTGATATACATATAACACAATCTGTAAATTGTTTAATTTAGTAAAAAAAAATTCTCTGTAAATCCAATAAAATTATATTCTATATAGTGTGCTAAATAAGACACACGCATTCAATCTTAACTAACTACTCTTTTACGTCTGAATTACTCGACCGTTCATTATAAAATTTTCCACACACGTTGTACAGGGATATCCAATAGGAAATCTATATTGACGCAAGCAAAACCACAACCTAAAACTAGAAACTTCTAATTCTGTCTTAACCTACTATTTACTGATCTAAGTTTCGATTTTTTTAGTTTGATAATAAATAGGCATAGGCTGTAGTTGCCACAAAATATCAAGTAAACTATGCGCCAATTTATACCGCGACACAACTTTTTTTCCTGACGAATTATCGCATAAACCCATCAAGCAAAGCCAGCTAAATGCAAATCACTGATAATCCATTAGTGTTCGCGTATTGTGTGCACACCTCACAATATTACATTCTATTAAACTGTATACACGTATAGAATTCTACTTAAAAAGTTAACTATAGAGAAAATCTATTGTTTTAGTTCATACGAATGTGTCAAGAGATAGCTCACTGACAGTATAACTGATCACGAGCCAAATAAATTTATTTAGATTTTAAATAAAATTACATAAACTTCGTCAAGTAATCGCAACACTATTGCTGGCAGTAGTTGATATATAGAAAGATAGATTAGATACAGTTCGTGACGTACTCTAATACAGGTATGTTTTAAAGCTTAGCATATACTAACCTTATAGTTAGAGACTTCAAATTCAAATCCACGACACTTATATATAATAGTTTTATATAATAGTCCTTTAATACGCTAGATTGTATAATAATAAAAATTTTTACAAAAAAAATTGAACCGACTTCGATATGAAAAACTTATAAAGCACTGAAAAGTGAAAAATAAATATATCATTAAATTAATCAAATTAAATAAAATATATGAATTTTTGCTCTACCTAGAGATATATTGGAAGTTGGTGCACCGACTCCATTTTTAGTGTATATAAATATATTTATATGGTTCTAATTAATTATAAAATAAGTTCATAACTTGACAAACAAACACCGTACTAGATCCAACTGTTCAAATTTGGTTGTTTGTGAACGAATTTCAGAACCTCATCTTGCCTAATGTCCGTTTCACGGGAATTGCCTCAACAGTCATAATCCCACATGTAAGTCCTCATCAAACGAGTCATATGTACCCAAACACAAGATAGCTACTGTAAGCCGTTGAGGAGTTCCATTCCGATTTCTTAATTTTCATGATCAAATCAGGATTGATTAAATGATATTCTTATCACTACAACAGTTTATTCCAAGTTTTCATTAAATTTAGCTTATGGGGAAGTTCATTTATTCATATAAGCTTTATTCATCCCTTTATTTTCAACCCTTATGGTTGGATTTTTTTTTTAATTTCATGAACACCGTTCCCAGTTATCAAATTTCAAATAAAATTGTTGAAATCGGTTTCAAGTACACGAAAATACGTAGACACGAACTGGATGAAAATCAAATAAACGATATTTAACCCTCTTAGGGGTTGAATATTTTATTCAAATTTATATGGGACCACCTTGGAGTATAGCCGAATCAAACAAAAAAAGAATCATTAAAATCGGTTCACAATTGACGGAGATATCGATTAACATACATAAAAAAAAAAAAAATACATACACCCGAACATATAACCTCCTCCTTTTTCGAAGTCGGTTAAAAAGCATCGATCTTTTAAGCATTCGGTCGATACAAGTACTCCTAAAAACATATAGGTGGTAGAGCCACACTGAAACTATTACTGGTGTCAGCATGAATGGGTCGGCTGGACCGGGGTAGTACCACCCTCTTACAGAAAACCGACGCGAAGTAACAGTGCTTGCATTGTTGCGTTTCGTTCGGTCAGTGAGAGTGCTGAAGGCCTATCTCTCCTTCCTTCCATCCCCTCTTCTCTCCCCTTTCCCCCATAATACAGGTTGGCAACGCCCTTGCGACTCCTCTGGTGTTGCTTTTGTCTATGGACGGCGGTAATCGCTTAACATCATGTGACCAGCCTGTTCGATTGCCTCCTATATTGTATAAAAAATTGATTAATAACTGAGCCATAGCAATGCATGGCTGGTAACTAGTATAAAATAAAATAGCTAACTTTTTTATGCATATATGGTGCTATAGTAAAAGCCAATACACGAGGACGTGGATCATAACGAACGTTTAAAACTATTAAGTTTTTAATTAAAACCGTTTCCAGCAGACACGTGTTAAAACTGTACAAATTAGATTTAAAACGGTATCATCCGGTTACGCTTAAAAATCCTTGCATTCAGCGCTTTATTGTGCTGTAGCGATGTAGTGATTTATAATATTGTTTGCTGTATGGTACAATACCTAGGTTACACAAAACGTGGATTTCTTTATGAACAATAATGATTGATTTACGTTTTTTTAAATTAACAGTATTCAAGAATTTTTTTTGGAGAAAATTTGATTTTAAAGCTTTACATAGCAATATCGGTGGCACTATTTGCACAAACATTACTCGTATTATTAAAGGATTAAGGAGATACATATATTAGCTATGTATGTTGTGTTGTGTTCACAATACATATTATTTTGTTATAAAATAAAAAATGATACGATTGTTGTTGAAAATTACGTAAGATAGCAGTACCATTAACGTACAATATTTGGTGTGTGTGTCGTTTGAATAAACGGGAATTTTTCATTTAGCTTTCACTATTCTGAATTATTCTTCAATTTAATTTTGATGTTCTTATAACGTATGGTATTCATAACATTTTACGTAGTATGCGTGCACATTGTATTGTGCACAAGTGACGTTGATTAATATAGTAACAAGGAACATGGCCACACACTAACCGAGTTCATATAAAAACACCCTGTAAAGTTTTATAAAGTCAAATTATTTTGATAGAGTATTGTTTAAGTTTTTGAAGGTTAAAAAATATAATATATTCAAATCGTATTTGCTGAATTATTTTTAAATATATTGTAATTAAATAGACACAGATAATAGTTATATAAAAGATTGAGTCACGCATCATAAGATGTTCGAATGAAATAACAAATATTAATTAACATACAATAAAAAGATACAAATGTTTATTGATTAATTTTTTTAGGAAAATACAAAATATTGACTTATTTTGAATAAATATTCATAGTAATTATTTAATGAATAGTAGCCCACCTGGTAGCCTATCTTCCTTTTTTTTTTCTCGAACTGACTACGCTGTTGGCCTTATTTTTTTGGCCTTCACAGCTTCACCGGACTACAACCCTATCTTCCTATTATGCATGTTTGTGCCGGTCATAAGTTTTTTGTGTGAGATTTTTTTTCGAAAAATTTTATAAATCGAGGCCTTGATAATTACGCCATCTACTGGTCCCGACTATGATTATCTTGGTGACCTTGTAAATACATAACATTTTCAAAATAAGTTAGCCCGTTTAGAAGGAGATGAATTAGGAAAACGCGCACATTTTTGAAGGTTGTAAAAATAAAAGAATATTAATTCATACTAAATATCATTAATGTTTTAATTTAAAATCCAACATGCATACGCACGTTGTGTGAGAATCAATCGCTGCAGCGCTTCAACAGAAATTTTTGAACGTGTAATGTAATAGTTTCACTACTTTCAATTAAAACCTAGGGTGGAACAATGGCGGACGGTAATGGATCAGTAATCCTGTTAGTTAGTCATCGGCGGATGATTGAACGATGATGACTAGGGAGAATATTGCGCCAATAATCTTTTTATTTGCGTCTCTGCAATGACGATGGTAGAGATGAGTCATCTTTATCAGCATTAATTGCTTAATTACTAAATACCTGAAGCTGTGACTTCACTTTCAACAAAATTGTTTTATCGCTTTATGAGAACAGCGTGTTTTATTTTTAAAGTCAAACTTTTTCCCGTCGCTTCAAATTTAGTGGTCCATCTGCCGTATGTCGCATTACAGACGACCGCGGAGTAGGAGTAAAGAGCAGCCAAGTCTAATATGACGACGCCCATGGCTCAGTTTAAAATGATTCAATAATTTAAATAAATATTGTGCTCAGTTTTTAAAATATATCTATCATCTGAATTCTCTGTCATCTGTCATTCTTTGTCTGCGTGAAATATTTATTTTCGGCTAACGCTAACACGGTGCGAAAGCGCTCAAGAGGAAAAACCCGATATGTAAAAATTCTTCATTAGTACTTCGTTCCTATTGCTCTTAGCATAATGATATATATATACTATAACCTTCTTCAATAAATAAGCTACATAACACTGAAAGAATTTTTCAAATTGGACTAGTAGTTCCAGAGATTACCCCCTACAATATTATATTAGTATAGATATAATATGATATTAGCATAGATCTCGTACTCTAATACGTAGATTTAAATTAAAATTTATAGTTGTCATTCCCATTTTCCACATATTAAGTTACGATTAAAGCGAGATTTTAATACCTTAAATCGAATAATTTTCTGAAGTTACCTGTGACCTTAAAATAAGTTTCATTTGCATCGTGGTTTCAATAAACCACGCAATTTCAAAATATGATTGCAGCTTTGTAATTACTTTACCACTTTTATTGCCTCATTGGTCATATACGACCGGCCACGGTTTCTCATGTGACGCCACGGTGGTTATTGGTAAACAGAGCGTTAGATCTTTATAATATTGTAAAGATAACATTCTTGGCGTCCCAAAAAAAACGTGGCTACGGTTTGGCATTTAAAGTGTTGATCTCTAATAACATTCACAAACTTTCTCGTTTATTATAATTCATGTCAGTATGCAAAATGCTCAATGTTATACCAAAGACTTCTCCCCCAGGGAAAGTCCAAATATTATGAACATCAAATATTATCGATATTAAACAAAATCATAGTTGTATATTTTCTCACACACAACCGTATCATAAGAACATTTCTAAGGTTCAATTTTGCTCATGAATCTGTTCCTTCATTCAATCAATATTCCGCCGCTCAAAATACTCAAAAAATAGTTAATGATTCATGGTGAATATACATACATTACCCGTAATTCATCATTAAAACTAAAATAATGAAGTTATCACACTTACATACAATTTATGTTAACGACTTTAAAACTACCACCTAAAGCAATAACTTTGGAAATGAGCGACAACCTGTAATTTATGTCGATTTCCCTTCGAAAAGCGCTTGGCTTTATTTGGAGTGAATGCGGTGGCTTAATGACTCTCTAATTATCACAAGCCCATTCTTTATTATTTCGACGTTTGATTTGAACGATATATTGATATGATAATTTTAATATCTTGTTTAATTAATACGCAAGCAAGCCAAATGGCGACGGGTTATTCGTCGCCACAGTGATGAGGGGAAATGTAAAGGTAAGGAAGCGGGATCTCGTGTACTGCCCTGGTGTTCTGCAGCATATTCAAAATCATAACCCGCGTATAGTTGCTCAAAGCACTTCCAGCAGGACACTGTGATTCATTGTGATAATTAGTGGGTTGTAGAGCCACGTTGAAGCTATAACTGATTTCAGCATGAATGGGTCGGCTCGCCCGGGATAGTACCACCCGACCCACAAAAAACCGACGTGAAGTAACAATGCTTGCGTTGTTGCGTCTCGTTCGGTCAGTGAGAGCGCCGAAGACCTACTTCCTCCTTCTTCCTTCCCTATCTTTCCTTTGCTCCTCCCCCTTCCTCACCAACACAAGCTGGCAACGCACTTGTGACTCCTCTGCTGTTGTTAGTGTCTATGGACGGTAGTGATCACTTAACATCAGACGACTCACCTTTTTGTTTGCCTCCTATGATACAAAAAAAATAATTCACCAATTGCGTTGAAGGTATAAACTCGCGTACTTCTACCATGCGGATGCGGAAAGCGGAACATTATAGGATTTACCAATAACAGCAATATTATCTTGGACTTTAATAGCACCAGGAGTACAGGATTCAAAACGATTGTGTGGATATAATATATGTAACTTCAGTACACTAGACACTGCGAGAAGAAAGACGCAGCTACCATTAGTAAACGAGTGGAAACGGCCCGCCCGTTTAGGAGGATTTAGGAGTTGTTGGAATGATAGTAGAAAACGACAAATCAACATCACCACTGTCATATAAGGTCTCTTGGGAATGATCATTACCATAGTTCTCTTTATGAACTCTTCTATTATTTATTGTTAGGTACACTGCTATCAATAGTTACGCTAATTCTACAAGATCTCGAATAAACGTCGAATCTATATCCTATCGATTTTATTTATATTTCAATATTTCTTTATTCAATATACCATATTCAGGTATTATTAACTCCTCGTTTCATCTAAACCTGTACGTTTGGACTGTGACAAGATAACGTCTCCCTACCGGGTCCTCTAATTAAATACAAACATCCAACCAACATAAAAAGATATCTCCTCTTA
Source organism: Antheraea mylitta (assembly GCA_014332785.1). Taxonomy (NCBI): domain Eukaryota; kingdom Metazoa; phylum Arthropoda; class Insecta; order Lepidoptera; family Saturniidae; genus Antheraea; species Antheraea mylitta. The sequence goes on along the minus strand of JACEII010000050.1, from coordinate 3,357,736 downwards.
TACTGAACATTTGGAATATAGAAAAAAAATGGAAATAATAAATTTAGAGAGAGTTGGATAAGTGGTCTGAACAAGAGGTAGCATTATTGAAGCAAATTGCGGACATGCTGCAACACTCCGCTAATACCGAAAAATGGTAAACAAAGGCCTAAAGATACTAGAATCGAATGAAATATTAATTGTTACTTTTTTTTACTTTATTTTTGGCAATCAATCTTTCAGATTATTACTGCCATTGTCGAGTAATCAATAATATTACAAGCGTCGTACGATTATTACAATATCAAGCGTTGTGTCAATCAATATTCTAACAAGATGGTGGATCTCTTGTTAGAACCCTCCAGGGAGTTTTTGTGGCACCTCAGAATTTCATGCTCCGTGGTATTATTTTCCATTCACTTCACTTATGCACAATAAACTAACCATATTACATAAAACACCACCAACTTTACACAATATAGAGTCAAGAAACACAAGATTATGAATAAAATATAAAATCCACTACATGACAGACTGAAATCCCGCCAAAAACTCTAATTGTTACTTTCGTATTATACAATTTCATTACAATTTTATTTTATTTAATACTAGTACTATATTATATTATTATTACCTATGTTCAATACATTTAGTGTGCCTTTCTAATAATATTAGCGTTTCATGATTTATGATTTTCTTGTTTTGTATGCAAAATTTCATAACAAACGTTTGAGCTATTTAGGCGTGAAACAAACAAAGAAACTAAGAATAACAATGGCTCAATCGTAGTATTTTCTTCCTCTAAAAATTGGGTCAATTTGATACTGCGGAAAGAACTGTTCGAGATTCATACCCATATTTAATGTGTTATTTAAAAATTATAAGAATACTTTTGGAAGCAATTCACAAATAACAAATTAGATTATCAAAAACAATAGTGCCTGAAAAGATTATAATAAAATATAAAAATGATATAGAAAAGTTCTTTGAACATTGTCAAATTGCGAATATCTTTAACAAAGTTAAAATGGCCGTAATTAATGAAAATTTAAATCGATTTAGTAATCTTAAAAAAAGAGTACGACCGGACATTTTGCGGAATTTTTCAGATGTTCCCGTGTACACTCTGCCTCGTTACAACAATTACTATGGTATACGTACGTGGGAATATATGCTTCCTTTAATCTTAAATGCGTTACCAGCCGAATATATCATAGAACTACAGGGAAGTAATGTAAAACAAGCGAAACATATTTTAAGAAGATATTTCATAAATGACCTATCTCGTAATACTTCAATATAATTGGCTATATATTATCTTGTCGGCGTGTTGACGAGAATACCATTCTTCGATTAAACCGCAATAGCTGTTTCCTGAGGAGAGTCCTACTGTAATGTAATTTTTTTATTGTCATAATATATGCATTAATAAACAGATCAGCAGCATGCCCTTCCAGTTCTACTATATATCTAAAAATGACATTCAGTAAACTTCTCCTTAGGATGTAACATCGCTATAATCTGCGGAATGCGACCCCCGTGTCGTAATACAGTTGCCACCCTCGCGATAAACCAGTAGGAATAAGAGCTGTAGGGGAAAATCAATGGATGATAACAAAAAATTAAAAACTTATACCCAGATTCTATATTAACTAGAATTAGTCTTTCGGTACGTTTTTATTAAACTTTGGTTTTAATGTTTGACTACAATCACACCTGGTGGTAGAAAGTGAATGACCCTAAAGTACAGCTAATGCAAGGCAACTGAAGTAAGCAACTTGTTTCTGGGATTCCGTTTGAATTTGTTTCGATATATTACCTAGATATTATAAAACAAAGTGCTCTGCCATATCTGATTGTATGTCTGTTCGCGATAAACTCCAAGACTACTGAACTGATTTTCATGTTGTTCTCGCCAGTAAATAAAGTGATTTATGATTAAGGTTTGGGTATATAAATTGTCTCGTCTTGTTTTTATTATAAGGGCGAAATAACATCCGCCGCGTCCATTAGTTTATAATAAAATGTAACTTACTCTAGGATAGGAAAAATGCTTTTACTCGACTCCCAGATGTGTTTCGAAAATTATAATTTGGATGACTCTGTGATATAATCACATAACCTTTTTTTATCTTATTTTTTTTATCTTTTTTATTATGATATTATCTTATTATTATAGTGTTATTATTATATCATTATTATATATTTAAATCCACTTAATCACAATAGAAAATCAGCGCTGGGATCACTTGTAAACGTTTTCAATGATTGATTGATGATTCAATTATGGATTTCCGCAAAGTAACGCCTTCTTCAATCAAGTAATTTATAAAGATGTCTATAAAAGGTCACTATAAAATCTATTGTAATAGATTTTAACGTTCAATCAAGAAGAATCCATTTCAACAGAAAATGTACTAAACAAAAATGAAAGAAAAATCAAGCATCGCGTCAAAGATTCTGAAGAATGTTGCAAGTGGAGCTTTCATTAGGTCGTTTCGCCCCACTCCATACCACTTGCGACGTTTGATTGAGGGCATAAAATGCCCCAAGACATCGGCTAATTCAAGAGGCCGCTTCGGATCAAATTGGTCCCATTGTTCTTTGGAAATGCGACAGTAATGTTCTCGGGTAGTTTATACTGCTTTTTCTTTTATTTAATGAAAGAAAGGAAAAGTTCTATAAGAGAGAGAGAGATAGAGAAATAAATATGCAATTTATTGCACAATGTTAACTAAAATGTAATATAATGTATGTAGCGTTTGTTAATTCAATTAAATTTACGATTTAGATTTTAAATATATATTTACAAAATAAATAGTATAATCGAAATATATTACTTTTTGATATCTTGACACATTTTCCAAATAACTTCATTAAAGTTTTATTTTGTTTGTTTGAATACACATTGATCTTGACTTATTATTATCGTTAAAAGTTGCCAAACATAAATAATGTAGTAATCCGGGCGGGTCGTTTCGTGTAGCAAGAGAGCAAGAGATTTTTTTTTGAAACATTTTTTGAAATATTTTTTGAAACATTTGGATCATTTAAGCAGCACTTGCTTAAAAACATAATTTGATGGCGTATTTGTAGAAATTAAGATATTATTCATTCAATATAGTTCGTAATTCGTTTTTTTGTCATCTATTAATGTCATGCATGCCTGTGATTGTAATTATTACACTGTAATTTTATTTTGTAAGTGACCATATGTAATTTTAACTATGTGTAATATTTATGTTGGTGCGCTAAATATATAAAATAAAAATAAAAATAAAAAATATCAGGATTCGAGTGTGGGTTGATCACCCACCATTACCAAGAAAGCCCGAACTGTGAACAACTATGTTATAAAGCACAATACTGCTTGGCTCAGTGGTATATTCGGCTCTTTACACATCAATCATATTTTATATGCAAATGTAAATGTTATTAAATTTACCTGAATTCGTTAACAACAGTTGAAATTTGTAAAAAATATTGTGAAAGAAATCGCTTTGTACATTTCGGAAGATTTTCGATTTGAAAAATGTTATTTCTGCCTTAGAATAATTCCAATGAACACTCATAAAGGCTTGATGGAACGTATCACCTGCTTTGAATAAACGATCAATCTACTCGACGAGAGTCGTAAACTAAATCTAGACTTCGAACTTGAGCACAGAGCGATATCCTGTGTTCCAGCGTATGATATATCTCAATTCATTTTATGCTTTGACATTAGTGATTTTTCAGTGTTAATTATTTAAAAACCAATATCAAGATTAAATATTTCTATAGTAATTCCGCGAACACAGTTCAATGACATTATTTTTATATTTAGTAAATAAATTAAAGAATGTTAAATATATTATAAATAACGTGCTTGTTAATATGATAGCTTAGAATCCGGCAATATTATAAAAATTAAACATAAGAAATAATTTAATCATCAGAATTTATTAAGTAGTTTTTGCGTAAAAAATGTTTTATTTTTTATATCGTAGCAACACCAGGGGAACCACAAGTGCGTTGCCAACCTATATTTGGGAGGGAATTGGGGGAAAGGGAAAGAGGGAAGGTGGGCTTCTTGTGCTCTCACTGACCGAACGTAACGTAATAATGTTAGACGATAGACAAGGTTTTAGTCTCCCATCCTTTTCTTTACATGGGGAAATCCCTTATGAATACACCACCCTCCCAGGGAAGAGAGTGGGTGATGTCCGACTCGCACGGACTAAAACCCCATGAGTACCCACTACCGCCTGATGGGGGACAAGGAATGGCGAAGCATTCCGCATGTCGTCCCTCACATCCTCTAGTAACCCATCCTCAGCTGCCCGGTTATAGTGGCAATCCATAGGGATTTCTCCATCTAAAAAAAAAAATACATAACAACGCACCATGACTCTTCGGGAAAATATGCACATTTTTATCCGCTCTTGTATACTTTATATAATGCATTATGAATAAAATATATTCCTTTCTTTCTAATAATATTAGATTAGTGGAAAAATAATGCGGGCGGGCAGTGTATTATGCTACCGGTTATCAATAGGCAAACGCGATTTCGCCACCCGACGAAAATCGAATATTACCGAAAAGGTTCGAACTGTGAATGCCAATGTGAGAGGCGTGATTAAGTCGCGTAATCAGCTTCCTATAAGACAATCGTTTTTTATAGGGAATTTGTATGAATTTATCCAACTTTGAGATTGCATTGAGGTTAATTGTAAATATTAAAAAGTAGCTGTTACTTGTCTGCAACTCTAACAGCATGGAATTCAGTACGAAAAACATGTTATTACTTGTAAATTCGTGTGCTTCTTTAGCTTATTATATTTGCAAGGCACCTTTTCTTTGAAAATGGCGCTGGTAAATCTGATTTTTGGTTTAGCGATGTGGCGATGCAAAACACGAACTTCGCACTATTAACGAAATGCTCAAAAACATTTGCAACTATAATAATAACAAGATTCATATTGTTTTGTAAGCCATTCGTTCTACTAGTGTCTCGCGGCACGCGCCGATAACCTAGTGCCCTTTGGTAAATGCCGCCGAACACACCGTATCTGCACCTAGTTGAGTTTTTGTGTTTTGTATTGAATAAAAATAGATATTTATGTAATAAAATAAAAAAAACAGGCCTTATTTTATGGAATAAATCTGCCAGACCTCCCGTTACTGCTCAATTTTTTTTTCTAAAATAAATATAGCCTATGTTACTCTTTATAAAATCAGCTATCTGCCATTGAAAATGCCCTCAAAGCCCAACTGTTTCGGAGCTTAATAAACTGACTAACAGAGAAATACAAATTTTAGTTTTTTTTTTGTTATTATTTTTTTTTTATATCAAAGGAGGCAATCAAACTCGTGGATCACGTGATGTTAAATGATCACCACCGTCCATAGACACTAGCGACATCAGGGACGTCGCAAGTGCGTTGCCAGCCTGTATATGGGAGAAGGGGGAGGGGAAGGAAAGGGAAAGAAGGAAAGAGGAAGGGACGTGGGCCTCCGGCTCTCTCACTGACCGAACGAAACACAACAATGCAAGCACTGTTATCTCACGTCGGTTATCTGTGAGAGGGATGGTACTACCCCGGAGGAGCCGACCCATTCATGCTGAAACCAAAAACAGCTTCAGCGGGGCTCTACCACCAACAAAATTTAATGTTAAAAATGTTATGTCAAATCCATTTAGTAAAATTCACATTTATACATTAAAACATACAGTTCAACTTTGTGTATATAGATAAAATAAAAGTCAAACCACAGAATAAAGTTGGTTAATTTTCCGCGAATACTTCAATTCGATAGGGCACGCTGATACACAGTGCTCGTTGCCGGAAAACGTCTTGAACCTCGCGTATGGGATCATGGAAGCATAAAGCAGAGATGTGAGGCAATAGCCGTAAAGATTTTATTGTCGAACTCCTAGCGAGTTACGTACAGAAGTAAATGTAAAATATTCAGCTATCCAATGGATTATGAGACAATGGGCTATGATTTTATTCGTGTCGAACTGTTATATAAGAGGTTATTCGTACGCTTTTATAAAAACTGCAATTGAGTTTTCTAATAAAATTATTCCAATCACCACAAAATCTAATGATAGACGATCTCGATCAGTGTTTCTCAACGTGAGCACACGCCCCACAGGGGGGTAATTTGATAGTTAAAGGGGACAATTTAAAATTGGACTCGACACAACTGTAACCCTTTGGTTTGGGATATTTAAATATAATGCTAGATATCGGTGACAAATTTAACAAAAAAGGCTAATTATAAAAAAAATACTATAAATAATTATTAGATATAATTTCGTTTGACGTTACAAAACTATCAACTGGATAATTAGAGTTGTCAAATCAAGTAAGTTTTTCATTATATGTTTTGAAATGTTACTTACGATGTTTTGATAACAATTTTATAGTGATTTCTTCCTAAAACTTATCATTTATATTTCTTATGGAAACAAAACAATTTTTAAAGGTTAAAAAATATATATGGGAGTCATAAAAATTTTTAAAAATGTTAAGGTGGGGCATGGCATAAAAAAGGTTGGGAAACACTGATCTAGATGATTTTTTTAATACTTTATATTTTGACCACAATCTCATCTGATGTTAAATGACAAAATGGTCTAAGATGGAAAATCTTTGGTGGATTTTCCATAGAGTTTTCCGCCTAGAGGCGATGGCTCTCAAGTGCAGCTCTCAAATCACAGCAACAGATACTGGGTGACAGATTTTTAACCGTACCACCATAGTATGCTTTCAACACAATGTTTTGCTTTAACGAAAGCTGCGAGTCAGTTGCAAGGATTCTTGCCTACACCCATCAACGCTATATCGCAACACGGTATCAACTAAGCTATTACGAATATGAGAGAAGAGTTTTTGGCGGGATCTTGGAATACCATATCGTGGTCTTTATATTTTATCCGTAATCTTTTGTTATTTGATTCTATATTTTATAGATTTGGTGGTGTTTTACGTAAAACGCTTAGTTTATTGTGCATAAGTGAAGTGAATGGAAAATAATACAATCGAGCATGAAATTCTGAGATGCCACAAAACCTCCCTGGATAGTTTTAACAAGACGGCCATCATCTTGTTAGTTCATTGAAATTATATCAAGAAACCTGTAATATCGTTACTAATTACGTTCCTTCAAAAAATGGTAAATAAAAAGACGAACAATATAACCGAAACATCAGGTACATGTACTCGTAAATGTATACGGTGTCCAGAACAGGTACTCGTGAATATAATGTCCAACGGAGCGCTCGCTTAAATGGGCCTTTTGGCCAATGTGGATAACCCTCCTCTTATTTATTGTAACATAAACAAAATAATTTTATTTTCATAATACTTTTTAAAATATATAAACATCTTTGGAATAGTAGAATATGTTTATTAAGAATAGAACTAAGCTTAGTTATTGAATTTAAGGGTTATATATACCTATTTATTATTTTCTTATTGTTATTATTTATACCGTTGTTATTTTTAAAAGTAGCACTTTATATATCTTCTTCTTCTTAAATTTAAAAAATCTGCTGTCATAATAGTCGTCCACGATGAACTCAGAAAATACTCAACCGACCTTCATGAAAGAGATAGGATTTCTTTTTTTATTAATGGCCTCAATATCTTTTAATTACAGATTAAATAACTGTCAATGTTCATTATTAAACTTAATTACTTTTGTTTATCAAATAATTTAATTACTTTAGATTATTTAATAAATATTGTTTTTAATTATCACAGCTTACTCCAACTACCAGTCGACTGTATCAATATATTTGTAATCGAATGTAAGATAAAGAAAAGAAAAAATAACACGGCGAACCCATTTTGTCCGTTGCCCACATTTGTCTGTCTGTCAGTCCAATAAATAAGGAAAGAAAAACTACCGGCCAATCCCGTCTGCGCCTTATCTGGACTCATCACCGTATATCGATGTAGACAATGTTCCTGAAATGTATCCATTTAGAGATGTTACAACGTCTTTTTTAACTCGTTCCTTTTCTTCTTTCTATTTAATATCGGATCATTTATAATAAAGATTAGCTTCTGCTCGTGACTTTGCTCTCGTTTATGTAGATATAATAAAGAAACTGTACTTGTTCTCTGGATAAAGTGTATCCTATGACCTAAAGAAACACACATTATTATCTGTATATTATCAAGGAATTTATTATTATAGTGTCTTATGAGATAGTCCGGTGAAGCTGTTAAGACCTTGCTGGGTCAATAGCGTAGTCAATTCGAAAAAAAAAGTGTCTTATGACTATTCCATTGTTTCAATAAGATGGATTCCTTCATAAGAAAACTCTAGGAAATTTATGTGACATCTTAGTATTCAAGCACAATGTCATTATTTCTTAAGCACTTTTCTTGTGCACAATAATCAAGCTATATGAAGCGATATGTCGTTAAATAAGGAGCTCTTTTTTTAAATGACGTTGCGGTCTATCATGGTAAGCAAGCTAGACCTAGAAGGGAACTGGATCTTAACTGCACCTGTCGAAACCAACCAACAAGCTCGTCAGGTAAGCTTAGTAAAAAGACTGAACTACCATGGAATAGTTTTATCTCGAAGCCCACCAAGAGCCCCAACTTAGTTACAAGGGCTTATATCTACGTCAGTCATGCGGTGAATCAATCAATTAAACTATCATCGAAGACTACTTACTACTGCATTATTTACTTAAGTTATCTAATTGAACTTATAAAGTAATTCAAATATAGATCTGTCGTACCTAGTCTATTCTCAATTGATGAATATTATTCTATATATTTCACACACCATTTCCAAAAGAAACGTGATACAACTCTATATAAATCTTCTTGATGTAAAACATTCATCGGAACTGTTCCAGATCATTACTCTTTGCCCCCGCTGTCTTTATTTCACTTTATTAGAAGGACCTATCTTAAAATTCAAGTTGATCCAAACATTGTTCACTCAGTACTATTGATGTTGAGTGATTCATTTCAATATATTTCAAAATTCAATTCAATATGATGCTTCTTTGATAGATATAGATTATATATTAGAATATATAAGAAGTTTGCGAAAAACATGGAACTTGGTCTCCACTATTGTAAGTCTCTACATATAAGATCAATTGCATTTTTTTTACTAACCTCCAAAGACACTTCCTGAAGAGGTGACTTTGTTTGTATTCGTTAAGACTAACTCTGGGCTTATATTATGATTACAGTACATTTCGTGGAATATTACGACATGAAGTCATGGACCGACTTTTGCGTAAGAGTTAAATCAATTATGGACTTATTATAAGATTTTTTTCGAACTGATTACGCTATTGGCTTTGCAAGATCTTTGCAGCTTCACCGGACTACTACCAAGCGCTTAAGGTACTCAACCGGTCATGTTCAGGTAACTAGCGCAAGGGTGTAGGTACTGTACGCACACCTCGGCTTAGGCTGTTATCGAAATCCCGGATGTAACCTAGCTAAACTATTCTAAGCTATTCATATATTCGATTGTGAATCTTATAATTGAAATTGTATATCGGAATGAAAAACTCACTGTTAGATCTAAACTAACATCTAAGGCGGAAACAGTATTCCAACGAAATTAATCATCTCGAAATCTGAGATTTAAGGTGTCTCTCAAAAGTGAGGATGATCTGTTTTTGTCTTAATCTAAACGAATATCTAAGATATAATAATAGTTAAGCTACAATAAAACATAGATTATTTGTTTATAATGAATAAACTTAAAAAGTAACATCGATTATAAAAATTCTGCCACTTATAGTGTACCACATTATCAGCGATTAATATGTACTGGATTTTCTTTTAACATCTACGTTAACTTAAGTGAAGACTCGAGCAAAACCTAGTATATAATACTCAGAAATGAATAATTAATATATCCGATATAAAAGTACCCGATCCTGTAAGTATCCACGAAAAATAAATTAACTAAAGAATATATAACTGGTCAGGTGAAGCTGTATTCGTTTTATGCATTTTAACTCGGAGCAAGTTGTCGGAAAAATAATTATGTACCATTCCCTACGGATATGCCGTAGTTCACGAACTAATTAAAAACTGAATTCTGGTTGTCGTTTGTTTTGTACTAGCTGTGCCCGCGGCTCCGTGTGCTTTTATTATAATGACTATTTGTTCACTGTAATAAATTGTTGAGTTATAGCAGAATAAATATTGTAAAAGATTTGACCATGTTCAAGTATCCATCCATTTTGTAGGTGGTAGAGCCTCGCTGTAGGTGGTAGAGCCCCGCTGTAGCTATTTTTGGTTTCAGCATGAATGGGTCGGCTCCTCCGGGGTAGTACCACCCCTCTCACAGATAACCGACGTGAAATAACAGTGCTTGCATTGTTGTGTTCCGTTCGGTCAGTGAGAGAGCCGGAGGCCCACGTCTCTTCCTCTTTCCTTCTTTCCCTTTCCTTCCCCTCCCGCTTCTCCCATATACAGGCTGGCAACGCACTTGCGACGTCCCTGATGTCGCTAGTGTCTATGGACGGTGGTGATCACTTAACATCACGTGACCCACCAGTTCGTTTGCCTCCTTTGATATAAAAAAAAAAAAAATCCACACATATGTAATCTGTGCTTAATATAGAAGCTAATATACTACGCTATCTAGCGTTCGACTTCTTCGTCAGTTTCACAAAGCAAGTTAAATCATAAAAGGACATTATACCACAGTATAAAAAGAAATATAATAAAAAAATATCTTAATGAAACTTCAACAATGCAAAGCCATCAAAAGTTTAGTCCATTTTGAATCTCGTCACGAAAACTCGTGCCGGAGACAAGTTTTTACGATTTTCATAAAAGCAACGAAACCGGTTTTTCATTTACACGGTTTTAGTGGCGATAAAATATAATTAAAATATTTTATACAGGATGCGTATCTCTGTTTAGTTTACGGTTGGATGAGGTCGCAGAGAGAGAACTGCATTTAGGTTCGTAATATAAAGAGAATTTCACATTTATTTTATTATTTATACATTTCTACTAACTGAGCACAATCTTTAGATGATTTTGTGTGATGATGTTCCTTAACATGGTAATAAGCTAAGCCTAGAGATCATTCCTAAGTTTAGCTACCGGAATACACCTTTTCACAAGTGTTTGGTGACAGACATTCAACTTGAGGGTGGACTAGTCAAGCGAGTTTTGAAAAAATCCTACCACTGTTTTATTGCTTCACTAAAAACTTCAGCTAATTTCAGAATTGGAACCTACATCAATCGAAATGCTCTCTTAGGGCATTACCGTTTAGTACTAGCGTACTATAAATACAAAAGAATATTAGATATGAAAAATTCATTGAATAGTTTTTGATTAAGCTGTCCGTTGATAACAATGATTTTATTGTAGAAATTCTAGTTAGGTCCATAGTACACTGTAAACATCCTGGAAAAAATAGTACACTAACTAAGATGATCCACAGATGACTCTGAGATGTAAGGAAAAAGTGTATGATACTATTATAGGATCTATCGTGATGTATTCTAGCCTACGAAAAAGAGGAATAAAAGTAGAGTACATGTAGCAAACACGTTAAGATGTGTGATTTAAGAAGAATAGATTACATTAGGAATTATTATAGTCTAAGAAAAATGAAAATAGCACTAGTGAATATGAGTAAGAGGTTAGGGTGGTATGGAAGGAAAGAATTGAAAGTTATACAACCAGAAGTTAATTAATAAAAATATATGAGATGTAAGAGTTAAGAAAGAGAAAAGAAGATATGGACGGATTGTATAATGAATAATAGTGTGTGTATAGAAGGAACGAGTACTAGGAGGACAGTTGACTAAAGATACAACCCCACTACTTAGGTGAGAGAAGAACAAAAAGGTGAATCTTCTTAACATTAACTTCAAGTACGCAAGAAAGATTGAATTCAGTAATGTAGTAGCTGGATTTTTTGGCAACTCGCCTAACCTGTATGAAGCTATGATAAGCTCCCATAAATTTCTATAATGTGATTCACACAATTCTTAGTAGTTATATTTGTCTAAAATACACTGTTATTAATTTGTAATACAATAAACCACATATCTTATTTCGTATTCCTAACATTTTCTGAAGCCATAAACTTATTGCATTTACTGTACTTTTTCAGGTCTCAGAAATATTTTAAATATATATTCAATGTGTTTGCCTTTAATGAAATCAATTAGCCAAATTATCAATCGCCAAAATTAAATAAATAGGACATTGAATATAATGAGAACAACACTAGTATACTGGTGACTACGTTCGTTCTCATACAAATGTTTTGTTTTTGAAATTGTAATTTACTTCTACAATTTTTTTACCAATTTTACGTTACTTATATAATACCAATATAATAAAGAGGTAAAGTTTGTGACATTGTGAGTTTATGATGTTGTAGGGAGTAATTTCAAGAACTACTGGTCCGATTCGAAAAATTATTTCAGTGTTATATAGATCATTTCTTGAGGAAGGTTATAGTCTATATAACATCACGCTAAGACCAATGGGAGCGGAGCACCAATGAATAATGTCTCAAAATCTGGGTATTTTTTGCTCTTGAACGCTTAACGAAGTCGCATTCAGAGGCTAGTAACATATAAATTAGGCTTCCTTTTTAAAGGAAAAATATTGCCATATGTAATTTAGTCAATACTCTAAAAAGTCTTCTATCAATCAATAAAAATCTCATCAAAATTTATACAACCCTGATAAAAACAAATTTTTAATTTCATTTCATACTAAAATTTACTCGTGACTGTGCTCACTATAATGGAGATTTTTAAAACAAAATATAGTCCATTTTGAGAGGTGATGATCTAGCTTTTTATAGGTGAGATTATTTTGATAATCGAGTAGGTCTATTTTGAGCTTATCCATTAGAAATAAGATCAACCTTTTTCTCATTATAATGGCAATATAGGGAATATAAAAAAATACACTCCTCTCCCGTTGTGCCTCAAGGCTCAAAATACTTGCATATAAATAATACATGATCAAAAAATATAGTTCAGTGAAATTAACAATTCTAGAAGCGTATTTTATATTTATTCTAGCGCGGTCATAAACACGAGAATGTCCACCGTGCTTTTATATTACTCAGATTAAGTTTTTACACTCCTATATAAATATTAAATATATTTCCTATTGTCTTAAATGTTATTATTGATATTAAATCCACATAATAGCGGATCCAGTAAGCAGAATTTGCAATATCAAACGCTGACAAGCTGAACATTTATAATCCTATTTTAAATCACCCGCATTTTATATCTATAGTACCTGGGCGACCGATATATATACATATATAGTTATAACAGAGCTTTATATATATATATGCACTCGGATTCGAACCTATTTTTGTCTTGACAGTAGAGGCGAAATTTACCTTCATATTCTAGCTATATTTTTATTGCCTGAAATCTCAGTTACAAAAAGTTTTCTATGACCAAAATCTAGCTAGATTGATTTATCATCTCCGAAACTACCTACATATTAAATTTCACGGAAATATATGACGCCGTTTCCGAGATCCTGAATATATACAAATATAAAAATATACAAGAATTGCTCGTTTAAAGGTATAAGATAAATTAAAATTAATAGCTGAATGTACGTAAGCATCTCACTTTATAACTGCTGCATCTATTTGGTTATTTCTGATGTGAAACATCTATAGGCGGAGGGTAAGCCTGATTGTTGACGTGGCGACGCAAAACACGAACTTTACTCTTTTAACGAAATACTCAAACTCTATCTGTATAAACATAAGATTCAAATTGTTTTGTCGGAAGTTCGTTCTATTAGTTATTACGCAGCACGCGCCGACGACCTAGCACCCTTTGATAAATGCCGCCAAACACACCGTGCCTAGTTGAATTTTTGTATTTAATAAAAATGAATATTTGTATAATCAAATAAATAGTCATTATGTAAAGGAAAAATTTAATAATACTTTATTTTTTCATTATGCCATAGCTGATTTCTGTCGTAATCTGTTCTTTTATACATATAACTTATATAAAACAATCTCGATGTTTCACATTTGCCAGGCGTCCTGTGACAGCTCACTTTTGATGTGTTTGTAACAGTTTTTTTTCAATGACTGGGTTATTTTCGAACCGGTGATAATTTTGACATTTATAAGTGCCTTCTTAGAGCCTAATTGAATAAAGTATTTATTATTTTGATTTTTTATTTTAATTTTAAGGATACTTTTATCAGTAAATAGAGAACTTTAAAGAGTATCATTTTCAATATTGTAATTATATTAATTCATAGTTTATAAAGTATATATAAGTAGATATTTTTCTCATACTATTAATAACACACGAAATTTGTATCTACAAAATGTACATACATCTCTTTTGAATTTAAAAATGTCTTGTGCCAAAGTTCGCATAAGCAGAGCTGGTCTCAAGGGACCTAATTGTCATCCGTCATTCGCGACACCGACTTAATTGGAAACATGCCGTCTTTAATTTAAATTTCAAACTGTGATCCAACTTACTTTATTACAACACGGTAGCAAGCAGAACCATTAACACTTTCACTGCCACGTTAGTTATATACGACCGACCGGTCACGTCTTCTGTAGTGACGCGTCACGACTGTCAATTCTGATGACCGAAGTGCTAGTAGATCTTTTTACAATTGTTACAATTCGTCCATGGCGTTAAAAAAGCAACATGTGATTAGAGCCTGGTAATCAAATATTAACAGTTTTTTTTTTATGTTATAGAAGGCAAAAGAAAAGGCGGGTCAGCTGATGCCAAGTGATCGCCGCCGTCCATAGACACTAGCAACACCAGAGGATACGCAAGTGCGTTACTAGCCTGTGTATGAGGGGAGAGGAGGTGGGCCTTTAACGCTCTTACTGACCGATCGAGTGGCAGCAATGCAAACACTGTTACTTCACGTCGGTGTTTCTGTGAGTCGGGTGGTAGTACCACGGGTGAGCCGACTCATTCATGGTCAAACCAGTAATAGCGTCAGCGTGGCTCTACCAAATTTGGTGATCTAGGCAAATGGAGTTTTGGGGGGATCATATCATGTTAATATGTGAACGATTGTGACGTCTGGAAATGACGCCTCTCTCTGTGCAACCACTAAAAACGAACTATTTATGTTTGTTAAAAAAAAATACGAAGAGATAAACCAGGTCCAGTTTCTTGCCGATTCTTCTTAATGAACGCATTGTTTTCCCAACTAGACCAAAAAACTGTATTGCATGCGTAACGCTTTTTCCTTACGTAACGATTTATATAAGTTAACTCGTCCCACAAATTGCGTTAGAGAACTTTATTCTAGATACAATTCTCTTTCATTATTTTTCTCGCCACTTGATCAGAATGATATAGATGTCATTATAATAGTTTTCTATAAACAAAATAGCGTTGTAGAAGGCTTCTCTCCCTAAACATTAGAGAAGATGAAAGGCAATTTCAATTTAAACCAAAATTTCTCACTTCCGCGAACATTAACCGGTTTATAAAAAAATTTAACGAACCGTATACAGTTTCAAAGGTAACGTTAATTCCCATCTCGGCGAGAAAGGAGTGCAATTAATCCCATAATTACAAGTGGCAGATGCAGGCACTTAAGTAATTTCACACCTGACTACCTCCTTTTAAGGTGGAAGGGTGAGATGAATTTCTGATTGTATCTTTTTTATTCAACCTCATTTTTACTTGTAATTTACTGGCTGGTTTTATCTATGTAAAAAAAAAAAATTGTTTATTACGGCAAGTACGTACGGTAGCTGAGTTTTTTGGCGGAATTTCAGTCTGCCATGTAGTGGATTTTATATTTTATTCATAATCTTGTATTATTTGAGTCTATATTTTCTTGAATTTGGTGGTGTTTCACGTAACATAGTTAGTTTATTGTGCATAAGTGAAGTGAATGGAAAATAATACCACTGTTAAAACCTTTTTTCTTTTTATAATTTTAAACGTAAACAAAAAAATATACATCATATGTCAGTCTTGAAAAAACAGTGTGCAATAATAAATGTCTTCATAATAGCAATTATTTTATTTTATTTATAAAATCGTCTAGCGACTACAGAAAACGAACCTGAACCCTGCAACCACGGATCATACAATTCTAAGATGCCACAAAAGCTCTTCGGAAGCTTCTAACAAGGGATCCACCATCTTGTTATAATATTTGAAGTATTTACACGACGCTTGTAATATTATTAACTGCACGACAATGGCAGTAATAATCTGAAAGATTGGTTGCCAAAACTAAAAATAAAAAAAAAACTGCGGCAGTTTTGGCAGGATCTTGGAATATCATGTAGTGGATTTTGTATTTTGTTAATAATCTTGTATTATTTGTCTCTATATTGTAATATTGGTAGTATTTTACGTAATATAGTTTGGTTATTCCGCACAAGTGATATGAATACAAAATAATACCACAGAGCATGTATTCTGAGATCCGTGAAGACTCCCGAAAAAGTTCTAACAATCCGGCCACCATCTTGCTAATTCATTGAAATGATCGCAAATCTATACTGATATAAAGCTGGAGAGTGTGTTTGTTTGGTTGAACGTGCTTATCTCAGGAACTACGGGTCCGATTTAAGAAATTTTTTCAGTCCTATATAGCTCATTTTGCGAGGGAGACTATAGACTAGTTATCATCACGCTAAGACCAATATGAAGCAATGCAGAATGTTTCAAAGTTAGGGTATTTTTCTTTTTGAGAGCTTCCGCTGAGTGGTAACGTTACCCAAAGCAACTATTTCACGCGGATAAAGTCGCGGCCAGAAGCTAGTAATTTATATCATTAACTACTCGACAATGGCAGTAATGATCTACTAGAAGTACTGGAAGATTGGTTGCCAAAATACAATAAAGAAAGAAAATATATGGCCACTGCAATGCCACTATAACACCGTAGTGTAAAATATTAAAATGGATAATATATAAGCGTTGCAAATAGTAAATTGCAACTTATTTTAATGCACCTATCAGTGTGACGTCATTCTTTTGTGCCATTTGCAAAATGCATTCTCTGGGGTGTGGCGATATGACCACCCTAACGCGATTTCAGCAGAATGTAGCCGCTAATTTTCATAAACCTTTCTTTAATAAATCGTATACTAAAGATTAGGTATTTAATAGTAATTAACTAATATCTACAGTTTGTTAATTAATTAATTTAGGGTTTTATGTACTGCTACTATAAAATATATGTACTACCAATACGTAATATCTCAAATAAAAAAAATGTTATTTCCATAAAACTATAGTAATTCTGATAAATTTTGCGTATTTAACTCTGTTACAAGATGTCCAAATAATTAATTTGAGACGTTAAATACGATATTCTGTGCTTAATATGAGGAATATTTCAGCGCTTCTGTCGCTTTAAAATGCAAAAGAAGCGCGCTTTCACGTAGGAATTGCATTCATCATCTTGATACACGTGCTGTGACCATGATTTTGAATATATAACTTATTTTAATATTAATCTTACATTACTAATAATTAAAGTTATTTTTTACTACTTCTCTTATATATATTTAGAAAGAAAGAAAGAAAGAAATACTTTATTGTTGGAACAAACATACACTTAAGTTGAATTAAACAAATTAGTTAAACACAAAAAATACATTTGAAAACTAAAAATAAATGTCCAACAATTGGCGAACCCATTCAGCAAAAATGTGCAATACCGTAGTACTGCAGCGCTGATTTTCGATGGGAGCCGATATGTTGATAAACGGCCGTTCAGACGGTCATATTAATGTAAATATAAAATTAATAACGAACAAAAAAAGTAAAAATTACACTTAACACGTCACGGAAAGTCACACTAAAGAAGTATGGTTACTGTAACTACATAATATGTCAGTACCTGGGCGACCGAGCCTAGCTCAGTTCTTTAAAAAACATTATTAAATTAAAATAAACTGTTAGGTTTGCCTCACAATATTTAGCATTTTTTCACAAAAAAAAAGATATCTCTTTTGCTGCACTCGGATTTGAACTGAGGTTAGTCGGATTTCCGATTTCCATCTGACCTATTTTGTTTTGACAGCGGCGGCGAAATTAATCTAGCTAGATCCGATTTATCGTCCTCCAAACTACCTACATACTAAGTTTCACGGAAATAGCTGACGCCGTTTCCGAAATCCTGAATATATAACAACATAAAAATATACAATAATTGCTCGTTTAGATAGATATATAGATAGATAAAACAGTTTTTCAATACTCTAAACTTATAGATACCCTACACGTTGACGAACGGCCGATGGAGCACAACAAACGCTCCGTTTATTAAAATAAGTGACGGCGCATTACAGCGATAGAACGCGAATGCGATTTATATTGTAACTTGCATGAGGTGCGCCTTGCCTCACCCATCACGATACTATGTTCTAACACTTTTCACCAGACAATTTATTCTTCAATTTTATTAAACGCATTGTAAATTTAACTATCACACGTATTTTAATCGTTTCGTTAATATTAATAATTTAAGTAACGGAATATGTTCTTTGGCGCTAATTCCTTTAATTACCCCAAAACGTTTGAATTATTAGTCCGGTGTAGTATAGGAAGTCACTTCTTTTACTGCTTTAGCAAGAATATACTGTACTGTTATTCATTTATTTTTGGCAAGCAATCTTCTAAATTATTACTGCCATTGTCGACATTGCCAATATTACAAGGATCTTGTGATCATTTCAATTTTCAAACAAGATGGTGGCTCTCTTATAAGCACTTTCCATGGAGTTTTGTGGCATCTCAAAAGTCATGCTCCGTGGTATTATTTCCCATCCACTTCGCTTGTGCACAATAACCAAACCGTATTACGTAAAATACCACCAATATTTAAAATTATAAAGTCAAATAACACATCTACACAATATACATCTAATATTATACTATACTACACATATACTATACTAACACATATCTATACTATACTTTTTCGATAGTAGCTCAGTTTCATTAAAATCGGTCCACTCCGTCAGAAATTATTCTAATTTGAATGACGGCTCGAGTGAAGTACGAGAGAAAAGTAGTAATTTATACTAATATTACAAAACTGAAGCATTTCTTTGTATGGTGGAACGCGCTAATCTCGAGAGCTACTGATCCGATTTGAAAATTTTTTTCAGTGTTAGATAGCTTATTTATGGTGGAAGAGTATAGGATATTATATATCATCATGCTAAAACCAAAAGGAGCGAAGCTGAATAATATTTCAAAATCGTTTTATTTTTCCTTTTGAGAACTTCCGTTGCGTATTGGCGTTAACCCAAAGTAATTATTCCACGTGAATGAAGTTGCGGGTAGAAGTTAGTTATGAAGGAAATATAAGAAAAACATTACATGACAGACTAAGATCCTACCAAAAACTCCCTTGTAAGAATATATTGTGAATATTAACCAATTTACTTATGATTTCGTTATCACCGTAATTTTGTTGTCATTTTTTTTATTTATTTTTTTTTAACTTTATTTTTGGCAATCAATCTTTCCGATTATTACTGCCATTATCACGTAGTCAATAATATCACAAGCTTCGTGTGATCATTCCAATATTAAACAACGTGTGAATCCATATTCTAACAAGATGGTGGATCCCTTGCTAGAACCTTCCAGGGAGTTTTTGTGGCATCTCAGAATTTCATGCTCCGTGTTATTATTTTCCATTCACTTCACTTATGCATAATAAACTAACGTATATTACGTAAAACACCACCCAATTTACACAATATATAGTCAAATAACACAAGATTATGAATAAAATATAAAATCCACTACATGACAGACTAAAATCCCGCCAAAAACTCCTTGTTGTCATTTAAGCCTTATTTGCAAACAACCTAGTGGTGAGAGGAGCGAGAACAAAATAATAGAGGGCACAAAGATAAGGATAATATACCACTCTTTGTAGGAACTAGCCTAAACAATGTTAATACTTTCACTACAGCAATATCTTCTTGCTATGTTTCGTCTCTTGTAGTAACCGAAGTAAGACATCGAGATGGAGATTCTGGTGAAGTGAATTATCGAATTGAAGCGATACCATGGCCATAGTGCTTTTTCTATTCTCTTGCGATGTAACTATATGTCCAATGTTCCAACTATTAGACTTAAAAGTCAGTCCTCCTCTAGATTTACTGTGTTATTTTAGGTAACAGTGCCTTTTATGCCACATGATATCCTGATCGAGAGTTACAAAACCTATGAAGCAATAAAATACCTTGAATGTAACTAACTGTTTGTTCAATTTCAGATTTTATACGTATCTTTTTTATATCATAGGGGGTAAATGAACAAGTGAGTCACCTGATATTAAGTGATCACCACCGTCCATAGGCACTAGCAACACCAGTCGGAAGTGCGTTGCCAGCCTGTGTTTGGAGGAGGATGGAATAGGGAATTTAGGAGTCAAGGGGGAAGGGGAGAGGGTCATCCGGTACTCTGACTGACCGAACGAAATACAACAATACAAGCACTGTTACTTCACGTCGGTTTTCTGTGGGTCGGGTGGTACTACCCCAGGCGAGCCGACTCATTCATGCTTGAAACCGGTAATAGCTTCAGCGTGGCTCTACCACCTACGTATCTATCAAACTAACTATCCAAGATTGCTTGGTAATTTGTTTTCTTTAAAATTATTCGATACTTTCGGTAAAGGAAAACATTGTCATGAAGTTATAGTATGGTTTAAGGCTTTTTTAATCCTTAAAAGTATTTTTAGGGTTCTTCCAGCAGTTACGCTTGAGAGTTACTTCTTTCAGGTTTAGTGTGTTTGATACCTTGGATCATACTGTCATTTTTGTAGGTGGTAGGTAGAGCCACGCTGAAGCTATTACTGGTTTCAGCATGAATGGGTCGGCTTGCTCGGGGTAGTACCACCCTCTCACAGAAAACTGACGTGATGTAACAGTGCTTGCATTGTTGCGTTTCGTTCGGTCAGTGAGAGCGCCGGAGGGCCACCACCCCTCCCCTCGCCCTTCTACCCTTCCCCTCGTGTCTACAGACGGCGATGACGTGATCACTTAACATCAGGTGACCCGTCTGCTCATTTGTCTCCTTTGAAGTAAAAAAAAAAGCATCAAGTCACATTTTGGTCACACGCCAAAACCTATAATAAATTAAAATAAAATAAAAGTTTCACACATTTACATTATCTTGTATAATTCTCAACACTCATTGTAAAATTAATTACAAAATATTTAACTACCAAGAGTCAATCTATAAGCTACTACAGGTTGTTCGAAAAAATAAAAACGCTATAAATTATATAGGAAGATATTTAATCAATTTCAGAACAACCTTTTCGTATTCAGTGAGATATTACCACAAGTATATGTTCCCCATTCAATCGGGGCCAGAGATTACTAAATGTAGCAGGCCTTCGTGTCGGATGTCAGTCGTAAAAGTTTACGAACTAGCGCCCTCACACTATACTATCGGTGACAATCATCTTTTGCACAGAGTAATGGGATACTTCCATAATTTTCATATTTTAGTGAAGCATAAACATTTAAACACTAGGTTAAGAATGCAAAAAGAAAAAAAAATGAAGGTGCAAATAATTTGACTACTGCCAATCAAAAGTTGTTTTCGAAATTCACCCAAAAATGCTAACTAGCTAAATGTGAGGTCACTTTTTATAACATGTGGATACCAAACGGAATGAGCATTACTGCAGATGTGTACTGTGAAGAACTGAACACAATGATGGAGAAGCTGGCACATCTCCAACCGGCATTGGTCAATCGCTCGTCTCCGTTGCTCCTGCACGACAACGCACGACCTCATACTGCACAGCAGACGGTCTCCAAGTTGCAAGAACTGGGGTTGGAAGTTCTCCGTCATCCGGCCTACTTACCAGACCTTGCGCCTACAGACTCCTACTTTTTCCAGAATTTGGATAACTCGTTGGCGGGAAAAAAATCAATACCCTAGACAAAATGCCTTTGAAGAATTTGTTGCCTCCCCCGTCCAGCTGATTTCTTTAAGAAGGGCATCAATAAACTGCCACTGCGTTGGCAAAGATGTATTGATTACATGGGTGATTACTTCGATTAATACAAATAAAGAATACATGAAAAAAAAATCGTTTAAATATTTTCATACAAAACGGCAATTTCATAGGCAAGTTTCATAGGTAAGTAGTTGGTATGTGAAAAATCTTTTAAAATAACTCCTAGAACCTACCGATTTTTTTTTTTGGAATTCATCGTGAACAAACATAATGACACTAGATTTGTTACATATTTAGATTGTTATCGACTGTGCATCAAAAACCTAATATAGAAAAGTCAGATAAGAGTATTTACAAGTTTATATTTACTTACTTTAAACTAAGATTAGCGTTTTCAACCAAACAAATAAAGCCTCCATATTTATAATATTAAAATAGATTATTATAGTATCAGAATTCTACGAATTTTTCAATTACTCTGTACACGGAGGCTGAGATTTCAATAAACGGCATCGGTTCCTGATTGCAACGTTTCAAGGAGCTCTACATGCTCTCGTTAAATGTGACAGGCATTATAGCTGTCCTCTTATAGAGTTCTAAGATTTACATTGATATCTGTAGCATTCGATCTGCTGATGGAAATAATCCTAGACGTATATTTCATTTTTATAAGGGACATATCTGATAAAATTACTGATGATATTGAATGAAACTCACTTCGGTATTTACAGTAAGGAGTTATAATTTGAAATAGTAACCTCAAAATTGTATTTTTAAGTAAATTCTCTTATAGAATAAGTTAGTTGAAAAAACCCGTTTTTTTATTATAAGTTTTAGCATTTGACCTGTCTCATCGGATGTTAGACAATGTTTTTCGAACTAACTACAGTATTGACTTACCAAGGTCTTAACAGCTTCACCGGACTACTAAGGCGAGCGCTTAAGGAACTCAGCCGATTTTATTTGGGCAACTAGCTCAAGGGTGCACGGCATGCCTCGGCTTGGGCTGTTGCCTGACTCATGCAATTCGCGATCTATCTATCGAGTGCGTTCAGTACTTAATTGAGCGACTGCCTGGGAACCGCGAGACGTTGGGTTTTTGTTGTATTTTTTTAAATTAAAACGCTTCTCTGAAATTTCATTTCTATCGTATGTCTTTACGACACATCCTGTTTTTAATTTTGATCTGTAAATCTTAAAAAAAAACATATGTTATGTAAACAACTAAAATTATTATTAATTCA
This sequence comes from Antheraea mylitta, assembly GCA_014332785.1. Taxonomy (NCBI): domain Eukaryota; kingdom Metazoa; phylum Arthropoda; class Insecta; order Lepidoptera; family Saturniidae; genus Antheraea; species Antheraea mylitta. The sequence continues at coordinate 3,334,545 of JACEII010000050.1, read as the reverse complement.
TTTTGAAATATAGCGACACAATTTGAGATTTATAATTCCAAATTTTAAGTACATTGAACCCGTGTGAAACCAGCTTGGATCGTTAGTATTTTATTAAAGGTTTAATATTGAAAACAAAAATGTCAGTAATTAATCTTACCCTTTCACGAGTTGTTGACTCCGTTACAAATTCTAACTTCGCATTAAAGTATGAATTAAAATGACTGGCTCATTAACTTGGTAGTCATAAGGCTCTTAAAATGATACTCATCAAACCCTTTTTTTTAAATGTCAACAAAATTTTTGATTAAAAATATTTTAGCATAATATTACTGGATAATACAGATAATAGTATAAATATATTCATAGTAAGTAAAGAAAAAGTTTGAACTTTTTATTATTGTCGAATTTCGACCACTACACGACCTACATATAATTTCTCAGCTAATAAGCTATAAATATTGTCAATCATTTTTTCAGAAATTGCAAAAATACATACATAATAATTTTTATTTACTCGCAGTTGTTTATACTAGAAACTATTTAATTAGAAAATTGAGAGCTTTAATAAATATCAGTTCAAGCCTTTTTTTAATAAAATATGAGTAGAAACAAAATTATTAAAGAAAATAATTATTACGCACCAAATGCTTAAGTTACCGTGAACGTATTTAGTATAGCAATAAAATGATATATATTTATATACATAAATATATAAAATATTACAGTGAGCTGTTTAAAATTGCTTTTATTTAAATTTTCATTACGCACTTCTGGATATTCCTTCGCAATATTTTCCTTCGCCAAATACATAATAATCCCATTTATTATCGTTCTCGTCCAACGCTAATAAACTCCCGATTCGAGATTTATATTAAAATTCAAAGGGAGAGGAACTCCCGAATGAAGATTTTCATAGGATACATTAAAATCTGTTCTACCGCTTCGCTATCGCGTGTGGTACAAGTTACAGGCGACACGAGTTTCTTAACTATACACGAAAAAAGTCATGATTGTTTAATAATTTTATCAGTGAAATGTCAATTTTATATATGTAGCTCTGAAAGTTAGTATGTGCCAAACATGTAGTATGTACAAAACAACTCGTGTACACTTACTAATTTGAATTAGTAACAAATCGGCTGATGGTAAAGAAAGTACCAACAAGCAAACCTGAACCTGAGAAATGTTCTTATAGAGCTACCTTATATGGTAAATTATAAAACTGTGGATGCCCGGAGCTTGAAACCCCTAATATGTCGTAAGCTGGCGTGATGATTATGTCGATATCTTCAATCGTGAGGAAGCCTATGGCGCTAAAGTGGGTCTCTTACAGCCATTTAACAACATATTGATGTATTTCATATGAAGCGGATAATAGTAAAAAGGTAGTTTTCGTTCATATTTAGGAGTATTTTAAATGGTTCACAAACATCTGTAACCTCTACAAAATCTGGTCAATTATTTTAATGAATTCATAGAGGATTTGTTTTTTTCTTTGTATTTATCAGGTTATGAACTTCTATGAGTCTATTATATGTGTACTCTAAGCTACATTTGGATAAAAAAGAGAATAAAATGTGATACTTAAAATTAATAACATTTCATTTTAAAATATTTATTTCTGGTTTACATATTCATAAGAAAAATGTTTTTTCATAGTTCATTTTATTTTTAAAAATAAACATATAAATAGTCCCATTCTCAAAAAAAAAAATGTTTGTAATATTATTAGGATTTTGATTCCCAAAGTATCAAAAATTTTATTGTATTTCATTTTATTTTCTCAATTTTCTAGACGTAATATCCATGTACCTCTATATGGGTCATATCCAACCTAAATGATTTTTTTTCCTCCTATTTCTACCATCTAGATAGAATATTAAAATAATTTAGCAGATTTTGTAGAACTTACTATAGTATTTGTGAACTATTTAAAAAAAAAGAAACGATGTTAAAGTTTTGACAATATTATGTAAATGAGGTAAAGCTAAAATCGCTCGTATCTCAATACTTACGTCACTCACCTTGTCCGTTGGGACGGCAATAACAAGTCCATAAACCGTTTTTACTGCCTTTGTTCAAGTAAATGTATGTAGGTTTTGACTTTTTAAGAGATGACCGTATTTTTCTATGAGAACAAGTATAATACTTAAGACGTTTTTGAATGGTCTTGCGGAAGGTAATGGCGTTTCGCGTGTAACAATAATAATTTTGGTTGAACGAGGTCTTTGTCAGGCAACTGAATTTTAGAGACAAAATACATTCACGTACATTTTGCAACATTACATTGTTATTGTTTTATTAATATTATTATAAATGTTTATAGAAGTATTATAAAACTGAATTGTTTGAACGCTACAAATTATGTAACTACATACTATTTTGCTTTTTGTAGTACATTTATTGAAAAAATGTATTAGCTATCCCTAACAATATGCTATGATCTTTTGGAGCAGAGCAACTGCGTTTGCAAAGTGTAAGCTAGAACATATGTTCGTAACAACAGTAACGAACTGTATGGAATGACGTTGGATTTCGGGGTTCAGAGGCGGGAAAAATTAAACCTAACAAAAACAGTAAGTCACAGATAATAATAAAATAACTTTTAGTTATTATGTTTACTGTAAGTATAAATATTGTTTATAGGCTTTTTGTGATTATGTAACGTTAAATAGCGTCACATAGTTTCAAAACTCTTACAATGAATTTTTATTATATGTTAAAATATCTATAGAAGTTATGTTTACTATACCAAAATATTCCATGAGAATAGCTGGATAAATATCGTTGTTTAATTCACGAGGACCACGTTTGATTGCTTTAGCATATTCTTGCCTAATTACAAGTATTTAAAAAAATATGTTCCATCATGATTAGGTCTCTAAACACATACCTACGTACGTTAGTTCTGTATACGGATCCACTCTCGATCAGTCTCTTTAGTCAGAATAGTTCTTAAATCTTCTATCCATGTATGTAGAGTTCTATAGTATTGGTAGAAAATGTAAATAAGTACTAGAAAATAAATATAATTATTCAACAAAAGTTTAGTTACAACAATTTATTAGAAACCTTCACGGTGTTATTACAAAAAAGTTAAACGCTTGCTTTAAAAAGTTTACGTTTTAGATGTATGGCACTCGTGGTATGTTTCGCAATCTTGCTTATCTATTGTCTCGCTTTGGTTACATTAGGTTACACTTGCTAAAAAAGGATAACGCAAACTTGCCTCGGTTGAGCGCGGTGCATTTTGTACGAAACCTTTTTTAAACCAAGTATTTAACTTTTTTGTAATAACATCGTCAGTGTTTAACATAATACTGATAGTAATCTGATTTACAGTAATAGTGATAACAGATCGGACAAATTTCGACAAAGCTGAAACAGGCAAAAACCTAATATCAATATATTTGAGTAAAGAAAAAATATCAAGACTATTTTTAATCTAAAATTTTACGGTGATAAAAAAGAGAAAGGCCTAAAATAGTCATAACGTAATATCTGATTGAAAACGTATATCTATAAAGTATTCATTTAGTCTTCCAAAAAAAATAAAATAAACAAGCGACAGCCCAAGCTGAGGTGTGCCGTGCACCCTTGAGTTAGTCGCCCAAACATCCCAAATCGGCTGAGTGCCTTCAGCGCTCGCCTCAATAGTTCAGTGCAGCTGTGAAGAACTTTCCAAGTCAACAGCGTTTTCATTACGAAAAAAAAAGTTCCAAACAATTCAACCTTGACTATTCAGATAAGACCGGATACAGACAGATAGACGGTGATCAAAAATTAGGTTAACAAGTTCATTCGTCTTCCCCTTATTTAATAAAGTATTTTTTAAGTCAGGCCGTTCTAGATAGTGTCAATTATCTCATTACATTTCTGCCTACACTTTATTCTCACGATACGGTTTATGTGACCATAGAATAAGAAATAATGTAGATGATTTAACTAACAGCTCTAATAATGAACTACCACTTGATTTTTTTTTTAAACTTGTTGTTTTCACAAAAGGACTATTTGGAATTGGCAAAAAAAACGGAGAGAGGTCTGATCGCAATTTGATATGTTTCAGTACTCACTCCTTTTTTTTTCGAAATGACTACGCTATTGACCCAGCAAGGTCTTAACAGCTTCACCGGACTACTAAGGCGAGCGCTTAAGGCACTCAGCCGATTTTATTTTGGCAACCAGCTCAAGGGTGCACGGTACACCTCGTCTTGGCTGTTGCCTGTTGCATGCAAAATCGCGACCTATCTTAGCTAACCTACCCAACTATTCATATATGTATGAGTTGTTGAAACGTATATGTGTACCAAGCATACAACGCCTCAACAACACCTCCATATATTTATTATCGGAAAATTGAGAGTTTTTCATTTCGATAAGGGAAAAAAGTAAACCCTTCCACTTTCATGTGTAAGCGTGTAGGCGTGCACGTGTGTGGGGGTGATCGTGTAGTGTTGTAGCGGTGATGTATATTTGTGTGTCACCGTATCGCGCAAGCAACGCACTCAAGGGATCCCTACCGAGGAATCGAACCTAGGCTTGAGCCGCTGCCGTGGGAGGCCTAATCGGGTGGTACTCACTCCTTTGCGTGTTGCATGAGCGTAATGTTAAGTCACCAAGATTTGTTAGTCCTGATATAACTATATACAAGTCAGAGTGAAAGTCGTGGTTATTTCAAAAAGATTTAGATGCAGGTAAGAGAGTTGTTATAATCAAAGTCCGTTGAATGTCTTAAGATTAGCAATCATACGCTTGACAAAATTATTGAACGATTTGATTGTAGACTCCTTTTTCATCAAGCCCAAAAGATCGTACATGTACGGGGATTATCGCAGAGCATTGTGTACCCTAGCCTCTTCGTGCTAAACCTAGGGTAATCTTGAAGCTAGTGTTCAAAATTTTGCACAGACATGTTATCACAGAGGCAGGTATTGTCGTCTATAATCTTAAAGCGATTATGATACTGCTTATAATACTCATGCCCAGTTAATATTTTTGTATACCATTTGATATTAGAACTGAAATTTGTGAAAGTTTACAAAAAGTGAAATTTTAGTGCTCAAGTTATTTTCTAATTTATTTAGTCGTAATTGCAATATTTTCTTTTTTTTTCGAAATGTCTACGCTATTGACCCAGCAAGGTCTTAACAGCTTCACCGGACTACTAAGGTGAGCGCTTAAGGCACTCAGCAGATTTTATTTTGGCAACCAGCTCAAGGGTGCACGGCACACCTCGGCTTGGCTGTTGCCTGTTGCATGCAAAATCGCGACCTATTTTAGCTAACCTAGCTAACTATTCATATATGTATGAGTTGTTGAAACGTATATGTGTACCAAGCATATACGCCTCAACAACTCCTCCATATATTTATTATCGGAAAATTAAGAGTTTTTCAGTTCGATGAGGGAAAAAAGTAAACCCTTCCACTTTCATGTGTAAGCGTGTAGGCGTGCACGTGTGTGGGGGTGATCGTGTAGTGTTGTAGCAGTGATGTATATTTGTGTGTCACCGTATCGCGCAAGCAACGCACTCAAGGGCTCCCTACCAAGGGATCGAACCTAGGCTTGAGCCACTGCCGTGGAAGGCCTAATCGGGTCAATATTTTTATCAATGACCCGGGATGATTAGTAGTATCCACAAAAAGATCTCCCTACTTCTATTCGAAAATTCCTATCAAAATGAATCGACATAGTATAGGCATTATTATTCAAATTAAAGAGATGTCCCTTCTGTAAAATTTACTATCTCTATGGCAGAGAACAAGTCTGACGTCTACATTAAAATGTTAACTCTTAAACACTAGTCAGTCACCAACCAACATGTACTGCTTAATACTTCTGCTATTTGTCATAACTCTGACAAAGGGAGCAGATATCAACAATACTACTACGTGCAACGAATTCCAAGCTAATTTTAATTTTAAAGACGTTATTGGAACATGGCATGTGGTAGCAATAATTCCCGAGAAACTTTTCCCAGAGAAAGAGGTGACTTGTTACCGAGTAGAAATCAGTGAAACTGATGAGGTATGTATTTTCCATTAAATTTTTATACGCAACCGCACTCTGAGTACCTTCCAGCATATGCTGTAAATTAGGGCTTTTCCAATTGATACCTAATTTGTATTATTTTGTATATATTTCATGTTCGAAATAAAATGTCATTAAATATAAGTACTAATTACATACTAAAGATTTAAATGTTACTCTGTAACGGTATTTATTTATTATGTTGTGTCATCAACACGATAATGCATTTGTAAATATACTAATATTAACAAGTTTGTAATTAAGTGTTTGGGGTGTAAGTGTGTCGAGTAACATCTTAAGACTTGAGACACCCAAGCCAACCTCACCTGCATGTGGTGCACCCTGCTGATCAACGAACGAGGCAATGGCGATAGCGGGGTTGTAGGGTTATACAGCCCGACTGGGTCGCAACCACCATGTACATGGCGAAAAAACCCGTCATAGTGGCTCGCTTTTGCGCGTCGCGTTTCGGGATCAGCCTGTGCATATCCAGTACCGGGTGACTTTCGTCATTATGGCCGCCATGACAGTGGTGACTGATGATGGATGATCTGTCTCGCGGTGGTCGCCACTGTTCTTGGATTGTACTATGCTTACCATCAGGCATAGGCCAGTCACTTTGTCGTGCTTCAATAAAAAAAAAAAAGTTTTTAATATAGTCATATTTATGGACAATTGATCGATATTGATTGATGAATAAAATTAAGTGTTTAACTATTTTACTGATTTAAATATTTAACATAAATTAAATGAAAACTAACAAATTATAACATAAATAAAAAGAAAATAGTTAGACTGCTTTACTAGTGGTAGAGCCACGCTGAAGCTATTATTGGTTTCAGCATGAATGGGTCAGCTCCTCCGGGGTAGCACCACCCTCTCACAGAAAACCAACGTGAAGTAACAGTGCTTGCATTTCAAAAACAGTTACTTACGGAATTCCTTATTATTTTTATAGTACAGAGATACGCATAGAGTTCACACCTGATGTCTGTTGATCAATGCAGCATTAGCAAATTTACTAACTTCTAATAGTGTAACTGACAAAATTGATTAAACATCTCGACTCATGTCAAAACAACATACAGACTGATTCACTAAATTTTAATGAAATATTTTCTAATACGTGATTTTCAGGCAGGATTAAGATGGTTGGTGAATAAAACCAAAGGATCAATACCGAAGACTTTGTTGACAGAAGAAATTAAGGGAAGTATAGTACGACAGAGATACTACACTGAACATCCCTTCGACGTTTGGGCGAAATCTGTTGAAGGTGTAAGCGGCTGCTTCGAGCAAGTTTTGGCCTTGGATCTAGACAATAATGATATTCGTAAGAGAAACATTTATGAGTATTTTGGTAATATGGAATTTCTAATTCAGGATGAGACATGAAGATAGTATCTAATTATCTATTTTCACCTAACATTTTTATTATCTTGACTAGTTAGTTCTTCTGTATTTGGTAAGATCTCCTCAACTATCGCAAATACTCATCCGGAGATATTCTACGTAATATAACTTGCTTAGTTACCCAGCTCTATATACTTTTTCGTTAATTTTCACTGTTATCTCTTGGTAAAGTCCAGCAAATTTAGCTCCTATTATTTATACAAATTTTAATAATTTATAATGATGTAATTTTGTTTTATGGTAATTGTATACTGAAAAACCTATTCAGAAGTATGTCATTATTTTGTTTCCTGTCTTATTGTAGATAAAACCCTAGAACATCGTGCTTTGATGCAGCTACATCTAATGGAATCTGCTGATGGAACTGGGCCATTTCTGTTACAAATGCTGTGGGGGCGAATGATTTCAGTTATTATATACCGTAGAAATCAGGTAATTATATAATTCTCATTATTTCTCATGCTAAACCAGCAATGATGATAATGGCGGTAGTTCAGTTATTAGCGTCTGCAGACACCACATCGATCTATCTCGTTTCGAATCGTTGTCAATAAGTTAGAGCTTTCGGTAAATTAAAATATCATTATAAAGTCATGGCATGTTGGTAGACCTTTTTCTAAGTCTGACTGGCTAGTTATTATACTCGAGTAGAAAATATGTTTTTAAGCAAAGTTATATATATGTTCCATCAGCTGTACTTGTGAGACAACACCGGTCTAGCTTCAACGTGTTTCCCGTCTTCAACCACATAAGGTGAAATGGTATATGTATAAGTGTACATAACATATAATAGCACTAAAATGATATCCATACTAATGTCATAAAGAGGTAAAGTCTGTGAGTTTGTGAAGTTGTAGGGGGTAATCTAAGGAACTACTGGTCCTATCTGAAAAATTCTTTCAATGTTATATAGCTTATTTATCGAGATTGGTTATAGGCTATATATCGTCACGCTAAGGCAATTAAGAGCGGAGCACCAATGAAGAATGTTTAAAAATCTGGTGTTTATCCTCTTGAGAGCTTCCGCTACGTGTTAGCGTTGGCTCAAAATAACTATTCCACGCGCAAAAAGTCGCGGGCAGATGCTAGTGAACTATAAAAATTATATTATATATATGTAGTTGCAATCGGCAGGGAATTCATCCTCACACATTGGAACCGAAATGGTCTCGGACGGTCCGGTTCCAGAGAGGTTTCCTTCCACGAACGACCCGACTGTGGAATGAGCTTCCTACTGAAGTGTTTCCTGGGGACTACAGTATGGAGTACTTCAAGGGGAAAATTAATAGGTTATTTAGGGGTCAGCAACGCGCACGTGACACTTCTGATGTTACAAGCGTCCATAGGCTGCGGTGACCGCTTTACACCAGGCGGCCCGCATGCTTGTTTGCTACCGACGTAGTATAAAAAAAAAATGTAGTTCAAAAAAGCAACAATTAAAATCCTATTTTAATATCATGAAACAATAAGTAGAAAATAATTACTACCAAAGAAACACGTGCTTATGTTAGGTTTTCAATACATCTCTCTCTTCGGTTTGCACAATCAATAAACGGAAATATGGTATGATCAGCTAAATTTTCTTGCTTCGTAATGCCTGCCTTTTGTTTTACTCGCGAAGGAAAATATATACAAAAGCAAATCAAAAACAATTACAAAGAGTCATTCGAAGTAAAAAAAAAGTGTCGTGAAAACAATCTATCAAAACTTACGAATCAACTAATCATAATCCTATGCCGATACATGCATTAGTTTTAATGTAATTTAACCTCAAAGAACTGTATTTTCACGTATATTTAGATTACTTATTAACTGCTTTCAGGGTGTCACACAAGATGAACTAAAAGGAGTCTTCGATCTGATGAACAAGCTCCGTGGACCGCAAAGATTACCAAAAATTTGTGAAAGTCCTATAAAAGATCTTTTGATATTCTAAACTGATACCAAATTTGAAAGTGTCAATTGTTGTGTGATTTTTTTTATTTTTTTATAGTTATTATTATCTTATTAATCTTCTATCTATACTGTAATAAAACTGTAACAAGGCTAAATCATTGTGTAAATTTCTTTGTGCTATATATAGCAGTAAGATGCGATAAAAATTTAAGCTATATTCGTATCAAAATCCTTTTGCTAGACGTATGGACTGTATTTAACTAAGTAAAGAGCCGCCAAAAGAATTACATAACTTCAAATGTCATAATTAAATTTAAATTAACATGTTACACAAATAAGTTTTCAAGTTCTGTACTCCGATCTAAGTTAGTATAATTAGGTATATTTTTATGTTTCAATTAGCTTTTGTTTTCTGCTCCACTTGCATTACTTTACTTCAATACAGCTTTTTCTGGGTGACATCCTATGTCCTTTTCTGAATCTCTGACAACGTGTATGTAAAATTATAGTATATATATTTTCTATATTTATAATATGTTAGGTAATAGAAGCGTGATAACGTAGCAAATAAATAAATTCGCATGTATAATATTATTTAGGATGAGACAATAGGCTTAGCCTAGAGTTAGTAAATAACTGTTCACAATAGTATGCTACGCAATAGATATAACATTTACACACGCATGGCTGGACAGCAACCCCGCACCAGGTGTCCGATAGTGAAGCCGTGTGATTGATTTCCATTTTGGACAAGACTGCTGCTACATACTACAAATGCATAAAACATATATATACAGGCTGAATTTATATTCATATAAATCAAATTCGTATGATGAGAATAACAATTCGCCTTGTGATGAAAATCGTTAATTCATTCAGTTTGAGAAACTACTTGCGAAAATTCAACTTAAAATACGATTATTCTTTGGAAGCGTAGAACTTGACAATTAACCGTGATGGAAAAAGATATTCACCATGTAGAAGTGCTGGTTGTCCCTTATAAATAAATTTAATAACTGAACTCCATTATAATCCGGCAAATCGGTATTATGCTTTGGAACTCTGTTGTAAAAAGTAACACTATTACCTAAAGACTGTTGCTGGCTTCACTAAGCCTGCAACATGGGTCGAACATTGTCATAATCTGAAACATTGTCACAGTTTCGAGTATTTAAATCATGCTGATCTTTTACGAAATACAACGTTTCAAAGTTTTTACCGAAATACATTAAATCATCAAGGATCTATTTAATGTAGAATTACGTATACGTTATATACATGTGTAGGACTAAAAGATTATCGTAATAAAACTTATAATCTGAGATTGTAATGTAAAAGATTGACTTTCAAATATCATTATTTACAATTAAATATAACAAGGTGAATATATATAGAGGCTGGCTTTTATACAACGGAAGTCACTCGTTTCAAATAGAAATCAAAACCAAATCCCCCTGTATACATGTATGTCGGGTGCTGAGTTAGCGTTGAAGAGGGCGTTCCACTCGGCTTGTTTTATATTTATTGTTCATGCGCGATGGGGACTTCGTATGAAACCTGACGCATATATTATAGCAGGTTTTACCTATCCCTACATATGCATTACGTAATAACTTTGAACAACATAATATCAGCTTCTTATGGTACTTCAAAATGTGACATCATTATGGTAAAACCAGTCCTTCGCACGCGCTTGGTATTAAGAAAGAAGATGAGATCGAATATTCCCTTTGAGGTTTCGTCAAACAGAAACGCGTTCTCAACGTTTGTCAAGGTCTAATTACGTTACATACTAGTACCGTACTAGTAGTTAGGGCGTTGCGTTATGTTGTACTATTCAAATTGAAAGCCAGCAAACATAGAGAGTCTACCACCCGACCCACAGAAACACCGTCGTGAAGTAACAGTGCTTACATTGTTGTGTTTCATTCAGTCGGTGAGAGTGCCAGAGGCCTACCTCACCTACTCTACACCCCACTTCATCCCCTCCCCTTAACCCTTCCTCCCAAACACAGGCTGACAGTCCAGTTGCGACTCCCCTGGTGTTGCAAGTGTCTATGGACGGAAGTGATCAATTAACATCAGATGACCCGCCTGTTCGTTTGCCTACTATGAAATAAAAAAAGTAAAGAGAACAAAATGAACCAAGTTTATACTAAAGAAGAAACTAAGATATAATCTCAAGAACTGATTAAACAATTCCCAATTGACTCAGCATAATCCATAAACCACTGACCGGAATAACTTTAAACTTTTAATAGGTATTCAACTCAAAATCTCATCTTTGCCTCTCATCCCGTGAAATTACCTAAGTCTTACGGCAATAAAAGCTCGCGTAAAGACCATTTTATAATAGGGTCGTAAAAGCGACTATTTGATGGATAAGTCCGCGCCCTACGGGCACTCCGAGGAAGTTAACGACCTCCCTTTTGTTTATACTAACCGGTTTATAATGAATTATAATTCTTTTTGCACACCTGATGCTAGGCACAACGACTTTCACATTCAAGGCTCGAGGAACAGCACCTGTAAAAATGAGCATTAAAGGTCTTATCGTCGCCAACGTAAGTGCCATCTTTCTGTTATTTGTTGATATTTCAACCGCAGAAATAAAATTTGAACAGAATATAAAACCTGCTTCAAAAATGCATCAATACATTCTTTATTATTGTTTTTTTTTTGGCAACCAATCTTCCAGCTAATTATTGTTGCCATTGTCGAATAGGTAATGATATAACAAGCAGTATTCCAGTGACGCTGTAAAGGCCTTGCAAGACTAACAGCATAGTCAGTTCGAAAAAAAAAAGATATAACAAGTTTGTTGCTATCATTTCAATGAACTAGCATAATGGTGGCCCTTTTGTTAGAACTTTCTAGGGATTTTAGGGCAAGTTAGAATCCATGCTTCGTGGTATTATTTCCCGTCCACTTCACTTGTGCACAATAACCAAACTATATTACGTAAAATACCACAAATATTACAAAGTATATACCCAAATAATACAATTAAAATATAAAAACTACTACATGGCATTCCAAATCCCGCCAAAACTCCCTTAAAAATAGTTGAATGCCTATCTAATTTTGTGTTAAGCCTACAAATATCTCACTACACATTTTTTATTCGACATTGCAGAGTATCTTGATATATTCGGGAAATACAAAGTTCAATGCAAGTGGACCTTCTTGACAATACTTCCTTTTCAATAAAAAGAGAATCGTCTAAATAGGGTTTATAAATAACGAGGTACTTAAATAACTCATAGAAAAAACAAATACAACCGAATTTATAACTTTTCTTCTTTTTGAAGTCACCAAAAAATGGTTAATTTAGTTGGTAATGTTAGTTGGTTTATGTGCATCTGTGTTTTACGCGTACACTTGTGTACCTTAATATATCCTGCGCATCTGACCGCTTCTGCTACTGGTCTCAGAGTTTATGAGTTTAGGGGTCAAAGTGGTCGCCATGGCCGAAACCGGTCAGACCAATCATCATGACTGATATTGGATAATTTATGACCTTCTTAAATGAAGATAGCCTACATAAGTTTAAACAAAAAATCTTAAGAGATGTTCTAATATTAGCGTAATTATTATATTAAATAACATATAATGTATTGTAAATACAGTGCAAATACCCGGGACATCCAATTAACACGGTCAACCGACCTCCAAAACAGGATTCTTTCGTATATTTCCGGGCGATTTTTCATCAAGTCGACCGCCGATGGACGATTATTGAAATTCGCTCATGCGACTAATTAGTCGACGACACGAGGGCGCTTTTGATTACACAGATAATTGTTTAGGATATACATACATACACAGAGTATTTATTATATGTTTATGTACAATGAGAAATTACACGATTTGATGCTTTCAATGCCTCCGGTGTCTCTCTGTGTGGGTTTTTGTTTGCCTTATTAAATTCATATTATAACTACAGCTGATATTCTCAAATATAATATTGTAACAATATTTACGAAAATAATGCATTTACTGACAGATCGAAATATCTAGCACAATCTACAAGTTACTACAGACATTCCGAATAAACTCGTAATTAGATAAAGCAACATGGTGGCTCGTCGATACGTGGGAACACGCATAAATTGATACTGTAAATAAATATATAAAAGTATTATAAAAATATAAACAAAGGAGTTCTAAAATTGGCATGCCTCAAAAGTTCTCTCTTTTTAAATCCTGTTCTGATCTAAAAATAAACAAACACAAAAACTGTCATCATAAGTGTTTGAGACTGAGCCCTATTTGTTATAAAAACCAGAAACATACCTATAACAAAGCATATTAGTTACGACCCCTGTTGTCATAAAATATAATCATCATGAATAAATTAGAGAAAAAAATAACAATGATTGCTTTTACTTCACATTTATTGATGTGAGTCATCAAGAATCAATCACATCGTGGCTTTAATTCTCGTATGATACAAATATTTTCGTGATGCTTTCCAATTAAACCTATACACATGGAATCTCTACTAGTTGGGTACTTTCAGTATATACATCTATTACTTTAACGACATTGAAACGATTCGAGAGAATAAAGTAAATAGTTGAAACAGCGCTCGGCATCTTTGTCGGAGCCAATTTAGAGCAATGGTCAATGAAGCGGAGCCGTTAAATTTAATGTACACTAACCTGGAGCTATAAAACGCAAGTTAATCTCAATACACCGATAGCGCTTATTATCTTTAGTGATGCGTAATCCTTATAATTCATATATCGATATTTATAACGAAGAAAATCGCTTTATAGTTATAAAATACCTTTGACAAAGGTGAATATTAGTTGGTCGTATGATAATGACGTAATCAGCATAATGTAAACTACATAATGCTATGTCACTATTAATCATAAATTATATGTTATCAGGTTGTATACGACATAGTCGATGCAGTCAGGATGCCAATAACACTAAGTAAATCCTTTCACTCTTTATTTGCCCAGAGTTACGGCTTACAGTATAATTTACAATGGAATGCGTAGATAACACTGACATCTTGCCTTTTATAGGCCGAACTATAAAATTTATAAGACGAACTATATAACTCAAACCAATTACCATTTACTTATAATTCTGCTAAATGTTTTAAATAACACAAAGATAATAATTAATGAACAAATTAATATTATTTACGTACATCAATTCTATATAAAATCATTGTTATATCATTGTTATTTATGCATCTGAAATATGTGTTTGTGTGTAGAGTAGAGACATCTAGCCCTTTATAGGTCAAACTATTGAAGTCAAAGCAATTACTATTATTATCATACAACTAATGTTGTGCAAGTAATAAATGAACAATATCAATTCCTATTGAAATGACTCATTGAAATTTATATAATTATAACAATTCTCATTTATGTATCTGTAGTAAAATGGCGTTAGTGTTAATGCGTCTCTCTTATATGTTGCTGCTTGGCGCTAGTATCAATGCGTATCTCTAATATGTAGCGCTAGTATCTCTAGTCTTGAATGACGAGCGGTACCGGAAGTGGGTAGCTAAATTATACTATTCGTCCGCAAATTGGTTTAATTTTATATTTTTGTATACTGATATTATAAATAGGTAAAGTTTATGATTTTGTGACGTCATAGGAGGTAACCTCTAGTTCTACTGAAGGTATTTTGAACATTATTTTACCAATAAAAAGCCACGTCATCTATGAGTGTTATACGTTAACCCGAAAAATGAACAGATTTTTTTCTGGTAGTCGGATCTGCAAAATCGTAGAAAAAACGGTCGAACAAAAAAGTTGCTTACGAACGCTGCCTTAACGATAAGAGATATATAATCCAGTTCTAAACAAAATTTCTACAACTTGATAATGCTTACTAAAAAGTCAGCGACAGCATATATTTACCGTCAAGGTTTTTTTATGTTCAGGGTAGAACAAAGTCCGTCATGCCCGCTAGTTTAGGATAAAAAGTAACGTATGTCCTTCTCCAGATCTTAGACTACTTCTATGTTAAATATCACTATGATTGATTTAGCTACAATCACAATTAATGTTAAATGATCATATAGCTCAAGATGACATACAAGCTTAACTTAGAGGGACTGGATCTCAAGTGTAGCTTCCGAAACAAACCCGTAAGTGGTAACAGATTTTCAACTTGACGGTTGGTACTTAAAGGTTTTTCTAACTTGTTTTTTTTTAGATGGCGAGTTTTTATCCTAATTATTTTTACATTTCAAATAGGTACAAACGTTCTTTGGTTAGCCAAACGGACTTAGACAAATTCCTACCATCATACTACGGTTTCATTCCGATGTTTCCTTCCACCAATAGTTCGGCCTCATTCACTAGGAATGGAACCTAGGTAGATCGGCGCAATATCCGAATACGGCAAGAAATAAGCCATTATCGTTTCACAATTATTTGCATTTATCTTTAATTATTGCTGAGAGAGCATCATGATATATATTACACTTTAAATGTGCTATTATAGCGACCATAGATATTCTGTTAAAATATTTATAGCCTCCAATTATGATATTTATAAAATCTCCACATATTATCAAACAAAGTCTACTGCCACATCTGTTTGTCTGTCTGTTTGCGCTAAACTTAAAAACGACTGAGCGGATTTTTATGCCGTTTTCACTAGTAGATAAAGTGAGAAATGAGAAAAGTTTAGATATATAGGGTTTTTTTATTAGTAGGGCGAGATATCATCCCCCGGGGCCGCTAGTATATACTATAAGCAATTAAATTTTCAATAATTAAGGAAAAAATGAAATATGCTTGTTCATTTGCCACAAGGTAAATTTTATAAAGTCGATTGAGTTTTATCGATAATGTGGTACTTGTACTATAAAGTCGCATCACTACCCGGAAATAAAAATCGTAAATGAAGCCATTCGGGCTCGCGGGCGGTCTCCGAATGCGATTAACTACTTTTTCGGGACTACCCACATTTACTGTCCTTTTATTTCAGGTGGAAATGTTATTTATTTATTTACCCGCGTACGTTTCGGTCATTGGCTTATGTGGAAATTAAATATTTATGTTCTAACATTATTTTCTGTTAAGAAGTGACCATTTTATGAATGTACTTTAACATTTTTATAATTATTATTGAATTTAGGCAACAATTTAATAAACCTGTGATATTATATATACGTATACCAGGTGAATGTTTAAACAGTAGCAATATGTATGGTGAACATTGTGCACTCGATTCTCGTTCTAAATTACAAAAATAAGTGCTTAATATTAGACCTAATTATCTAGAAACATACAAAAATTATACACAATTCCTAAGCATATCTGTTACAACACAGCGTCAATGACCGTCGGATATAGTGAAAGTGAAGCCAACACAGGATAATTTTTCGAAGTTTGAAAAACAAAAGGGTTTATTGTCCGTTTTATTATCGAACGTTATTAACTCTACGTCATCGCTCGAAAGTTTTATCACCGCTCATTCAACCTAGGTTTATAATTAGTTTATTATCCATACTTTTGAAATTCTTAGAACAAACTTTACCTAAGGTTATCTTTGTTGTCTATTAGTATTTGTTTTGATATTATTATTTTATATGTTAAATGTGACCATGAAGTGTCATATCCTAGAATACTGCGAGTGTCTTTCCTTTCACCTGGTATAAGGGTACATAATACTTAAATGGTTTAAAAAATTATGTCACTTATAAGAAGGTACATTATTATCGAGTAATATGGGTTATATTTTATAAGTCGCGAGTGCAAACGTCTGTTAACGCGGAACTATATATGAAAGTGAGATTGTTTATTTTGCTATCACGTTTTAACTACTCTATTAATCATCATGAGATTTTGCATATACGTTGTCAAGAGAACAGGAAAAGATATACCTTTGACTACAAAAAAGTTACTATTTCTGAGGAATAGCTCAAATGTACATTATTGCGAGCGAAGCAGAGGACATTTAAGACATTAATGACAATTATTTGTCCCAATTTCGAATGAACTCGCAAGTTCATCAACGTTGCACTGATTAAATTAAAAATTGACCTACATACTCATTTTTGTCCTGTTGATATGTCCAAATATTCTTTTAGTCCCTCAAAATAAAAGAGAATTCAATAAAAACTTACTTGCCAAGATACGAGACGAGAAATAAGATATAAATCGAATAACCGAAAGGTGGTGAAAGGAAATTGGAGTAATATGGTTTCTAGCCAAGGGTTAATGGACTGGAAGTGATTTTACTGGTCAATGCCTTATTTATTTTTACGGACACGATATTTTTATTATTATTTTTATTTGACTCTTTCTTTTAAATCTACAGCATATGGAGCCAATGTGAAATTTTTCACAAATAAATAAGTCGTTACATTACAAACTAAGCTAAATCCAATTTTTGCGGTTTCTAATATTTTACGTTATTTTGCAAGATTTTCAATTTTTGTACATTCCTACATATTGTAAAGCAAACTTCCTTTGTACGTCTGTCTGCCTATTGGTTGTCTATTCGCAATAATGTCAAAAACTACAGAACGAATTTTCTTGTGGCTTTCACTAGATGATAAAGTCATTCATGAAGAATGTTTAGGTGTATGTCAAGGTTTTTTTTATTATCAGGGCGGGAAAAATTCCGTCGCACCCGCTTGTATAAAAGATTATGAACACAAACGTTAGAAACGTTAAGAACAGTAAAATTTCAACTTCGTTCTCGGTGTATAAAAATTGGCATTATAAAAAATTAAACATGTTATGTAAATGTTAAAATTTAGCTTGTTATGTAATGCAACGGCTTAAGTATTAGAAATCGTCAGCCACTTCGTTGGCCTTAAACTACGATACAGTAGTTTGGACCCGCCGCTTTATCCGCGTTGTGTAGATTTGATTCATGAGTTGAGTGTTCAAGGTTTAAAATCATAATAAAAAAACTGACATTCACACTTATAATATTAGGTTTACAAAACAACATATAAAATTCAATACATCAAAGGAAAACTCGATTCATAAACATTTAAATACATAACTCGTATTAAATGCGAAACCCATCAGGGATTACCATAAAAACTCACCGTCAAAGTCAAAATCCCATCTCATTAATTTCCCAGCGTTCGTCATTTCTGTGCCGCTGAGAGACTTATCATTTCGCGACAAAAGACATTCCCCGAGGAAGGAAACCTTTCAGTTTGTGTGTCCATTGTTTATGCGGGCGGTGCACTTCAAACCGATGATATGGTGACCATAAATTATTGAACTTAATCTAACTGGCATTAAATTTTTTTTAAATCAACTCTCTTAGCTAAACTTGAAAGAATACTGTCCAAAAAATGACTGTGGCATAGAGTGCTTTTTTTTTCGAAATGAAAACGCTGATGACCTGGAGAAGTCTTTACAGCTTCACCGAACTATTGAGGCGAACGCTAAAGGCACTCAGCCGATTTGGGATGTTTGGGCGACTAACACAAGGGTGCACGGCACACCTGGACATGGGCTATCGCCTGTTTTGTGCAAAAAACGCGACTTATTTTAGTTAACCTAGCTAACTAACTATTCATACATATATGAGTTGTTGGAATATATATGTGTACCAAGCACACATACCTCAACAATTCTTATATATATTTCGTATCGGATAACTTTCTAAACTATTTCAGTTCGATAAGGGAAAGAAACAAAACTCTTCCACTTTCATGTGTAAGTGCACTCGTGTGGGGGTGATATATGTAATGTTGTTGCAGTGATGTAAGATTTTGTGTCACTGTATCGCGTGAGCAGCGTACTCAAGGGTTCCACGCCGAGGGAACGGACCTAGGATTGAGCCGCTGCCGAGGGGGGCCTAATCTGGTAACCAAGGTAACATAGGGAGCCAATTAGCGTGGAATTAGAGTAACATAGGCATTTACATTTCGATTTTTCTTCGTAATGCTCCATTCTCGTCAAGTTGCCAATATTAGACTCGGGAAACTCTGTACCATACAAATCGTTCTCGCGTAGCGTATTTTCTGGCCTACGCTTTGAATGATGATTACTCAACTTCTTAGGATCATAAATTAATATTAGATTACTTATAATATACCGTAATATGTAAGAGAAGTCTCCAGATATATAAGGGTTCACACAATGTCTTTAGGTTTATACTGTTATTAATATTAGTAATTATTGTAAACAGACGACTAAACTTTAAATGATTAATACCATGGTGATAGCAATTTTTTTGCAGGTCAACAAGTAAATTTATATCCTCAAAAGCAAGTCTCATTGCCGGTTCCTAAGTTTTTTCATAATCTACACTAAAGAGCAAAGTGAAAATTGACCTATTGCACTAGAAAATATCTTACAACTATACAGACATATATCAAAATATGTAGATTAAATTTAAATAAATGTTATTCTCCATTCCAGTAGTTCACCTTTATTTTGCTCCCAGATAAATATTTTCTCTGAGATATGTACATCACATATTACAACATAAATTATAGTCAGACGTTAACCAAGATCACAAGAAAAAATCTCTAACAATTACATAAATTATTTAAAAATAATTGAAGCTCGTTAGGATTTCGCGTCGATATTTTTCCAAACGATAGACACCCTACAAACACTCCATTGATCACGCCGCCAAAGACAAGCCGCCCGAGAGAAGGCATCCGGCGGCGACTGTTTCCGCTCGCACGCACCTTTAATGAACTAAAAACACAACATAACGCACCCTACACACCTAACGAAGAAACGCGACCTAAACTTGAAAATAAGGATGACAATAGAATAACTTTTCACATAACATACAAAGTATTATCTCACGTTAAGGAAATGGGACTACGTGTAATGTAAGTACTGCTGCTACTGCTCCAGGTTCCTATCGGTGTGTTCCGACAGCTGCATTTAATACTGTAAAACATAAAACTGTAAAACCAATAAAAGTTATACTAATATTATAAAGAGGTAAAGTTTGTGACGTTGTAGGGGGTAATCTCAGGAACTACTGGTCCGATTTGCGGTGGCCGTCTCTGCCTACCCTTTGCGTGGGCGGGCGAGGTAACTTTACAGTGCTATGCACTTTTAAGTGGTTATCATCGCGACTCGTGAATACGAGTCGGTCTTTAGGTGAGTCCGCTGGTTAGCGGGTAGTTTTCGTCTGCTTCTGGTTATCTACTTCTATTAGGTACTGTGTTAGCCTTCTTCTTGTTCGGGAGTGGCCAGGTCTCTTGGAGACGGTTTTGACCGTCGATCTGGCGGGCGCGCGTGAAGCGGCGCGATCCCTTTAATTAAGGGGAAGCTTGTCGCGTCCGCCCGACGGAACATGGCTGTTGCCGTCCTAGAAATGTAGGCGTCGAGATCCTCCCACTTGATGTCTCTTTTGATGACGTCATTTCTGACGTAGCGAGGTGCATTGACTATTGTCCTCAGGCTTTGCCGCTCTTGTATGCGTAGGCGTTCCTTTTGGGTGTTAGAAAGGTATGCGTACCATGCCGGTGCCGCATATGTCAACCGTGACCTTATATACATCTTGTATATAGCTAGCTTTGATCTTATGGGTATTCTGGATGCTAGAATAGGTCGGAGAAGTCCTCTCGTGGCTTTCACACGTCCTATGATATTGTCAACGTGTTTAACAAATCTCATTTGTGCATCAATTTGGACTCCCAGGTATTTGGCTTGCCCCAGCCATGGCACGCTCTGTCCCTGTAAGAGTAGTGGCGGCGGATACGGGTATGCTCCCGTGATGAACGCCTGTGTTTTGGCGACATTGACCGTCAATCTCCACCGATCTAGCCAGTCGGGCAGGGCCGCCATAGTCGGGCGCAGATAGTCTGCGGCGTGTTTTTTGTTTGCTGAGGACGCAAAATACGCCGCATCGTCCGCGAACAACGCTAGCTCTGCCCGGCCGACCCGGGGAATGTCGTCGGTATATCGCGCATATAACACAGGCGACAGGCAGCTGCCCTGGGGTACCCCAGCGCGTACTGGGCGTTCCGTGGAGGATACCCCCTCGACCGTCACTACCACCCGACGATCCTTGAGGTATGATGCTATCAGTCGTATTGTTTTCCTGGGTATGGGAGACGTCGACAGTTTGTATAGCAGGCCCTCATGCCATACTCTATCGAACGCCTTCTCCATATCCAGGAAAACCGCTGAGAAGTAGTGCCCTCTGTTGGCACTATCCGACATCTTGTGCAATACTCTTGCGAGTTGTAGTGTCGTGGAGTGTTGCGCTCTGAAGCCAAATTGTTCATCGCGCGGTTGCAAATGTGGTGTCAGATGTCGTAGGAGCAGCTTCTCAAATACTTTTGATACAGTGCTCAGCAGAGTTATCGGGCGATAACTTTCAGGCTTCCTTGTATCTTTCCCCGGTTTAGGGATCATAGCTACCCGTCCGATTTTCCAAATTGATGGAAAGTGGCCCGAGCGCAGTATGCCATTGTACAACCGCGCCAGTGCGGCGACGGTTTTTGCCGGAAGATGGCGCAGTGCGGCGTTAGTAATTCGATCTGCGCCCGGGGCTTTCTTAGCATTCAATGTTCGAATCACCTTGAATACTTGCGATGGGGAGACGAATGCCGGTTCTTCTTCCCACTGAGGCATTTCAAGTAGTGATTGAACGTGGGTGGTGACCATAGCTTCATGCTCGCTATTTGCCACTGGATTCGGCATAAATTGTAGCTCCAAGTGGTTGGCAAAGATTTCTGCGCGATCCGCAGCGCGGTAATGCAGATTGCCTTGGGCATCGTATAGCGGCTTTGTTGCAGGTTTATCTGTCGATAGTTGTTTACATAGACGGTGGATAGAGGGCATATCCCCGTCTATGGAGTTTATGTGACGTTCCCACGACTCTGTGGCGTGGTCGTCAAGGGCGCTCTTGATACGCTTAACCAGACTGTTGAGTCTAGTTTTCTGCAATGGGCAGCGTGTAGACTGCCACTGTCGTCGCAGCGACCTCTTCTCGGCAATAAGCATGCTGATTCGCGCGGGTAGTGGGCGATGCCCGCCCCCGCGACCGATGTGTGACGTTGTTGTGGTCGTTGCTTCGGAGAGGGCGCTGCTTATACAGCTGCAGAGCTCACTCGCTAGCGTCTCAACTTCCTCGGCCGATGAGGTTGGAAACGACCGAGTGTTGTCTTGCAGATTTCTTGAGAAAACGTTCCAGTTTACCCTGACTCGTTTCTCGGGAGCTAAGATGCGAGTGATTTCTTCACTGAGTGTGAGTAGCACCGGCCTGTGGTCTGACGGGAGGTCCGGCAATACCTCCTGTGTTAGCGGCGTCTGCAGTCCTTTAAAAATGGTTATATCAAGGACGTCCTCTGATGCGTATCCATAGCGTGTGGGCTGGTCGGGCCCTTCGACGTTATAGTCGTGGAGTATCGCATCATTGTATAGTATTTGTCCTTGAGGACGGGTGCGTGAAGAATTCCACCATGTGTTTTTGGCGTTTAGATCGCCTGCGATTATGGTGGGGCAATCGTTATCGAATAGCGATCTTAATTCGCTGACTTCAAGGTGGGTTGAGGGCGGCTTGTAGGCGGCGTAGATCTTGTACTCACGACCGTTTATCGACACAATGACACCAAGCGCGTAGAGCGATGTCATCTCTCGATATGGTATCAACTGGTGGATGATGTTGCGCTTGATGACCACTGCGAGGCCCCTTATCGCTGTGCCCATCTCGTTTCTTTCATCCTTCCGGTATACGCAATATCGTGGGAAGGAGTACCTCTCTCCTTCCTTTAATCTCGTTTCGGAAATCAGCATAATATCGATATTATACTCTCTGAGAAAGCATTCGACCATTCTGCGTTTCCCAGAGAGTGTTTGAGCGTTCCAATGGACTATTTTAATTGTGTTATCCATTGATGGGCAGTTTTATGTTCAACTTCCTGAGGCAAAAGTCTTGTAAATCGGGGCGTCCTAACGCTATTTGTATTAGGAGCTCGTCGTCAGATAATATTGGCCCCTTACTCCCTTCCGGGTCGCTCAATTTTATGTTCGTTCCCAGTGGGCGGGGTGGGGGCGGTGCGCTCGTAGAATGAGATTTCTTCTTGTTTTTCCCCCTTCTTGCTTTCTTAGAGGGCGCTGTTGTCCTCCTCTGCGTGGCATCGTTCGCCGGGGCCATCAGCGAGCTTGCCGCTGTCTCCTCTACCATTATTGGTGCGGGGGCGGAATCGCCTGTCTTTCTTCCTGACCTCGCTGTACGGGCGATAGTTCCCGCACTTTTATTGCGGCGTTCGTGTTTGAATACCGGACACTGCGCGGCGTTATTTGCCGTGTGCGGGCCGCCACAGTTCGCACATGTGGCGGGCTCCTCTCTAGGGCGCGGGCATTCGTGGGCGGGGTGGGCCTCCCCGCATCGGACACATGCAATCGGCCTGTGACAATTGATCGAGGAGTGGCGGAATGCTTGGCACCGGTGACATTGTGCCGGTCCCTTTTTCCCTCTCCACGCCTCGATCTTAATCCCGGGCATGAACATAAGTTCATCAACTTCGTATATGGCGGGTACTAAGTCCGGTGTTCTTTTCAGGACACAGTAAAATATGTGTCCTGGTCGACCGCCCTTCCCTTTGATGGGTCGGACGTATTCCGGCTCAAAGTTTCTCTCTTTGAGAGCCTCCATTATATCTTCGGGCTTGCTGTCCGCTAGCAGGCCACGGATTGCCACTTTAAGGCTCCTCTCGGCCGGCAGCGAATAAGAGAACCATGCCACGTTCTCCTCTTTTTCGAGTTTCGTCAGGTAAGCTTGTATAACTCGGTATTCGTTGTCCTCTTCCGGTATAAAACGTACCCCCTGGCCATAGGGGCGAGCATTCGGTCTGCGTCCTAACAGGCCCGCCAACTGCTTGAAGTGATGTGCCCAATTGGGCAACTTCTCTACGATCAGTGGCGGGTATCTGGGTCGCTTCGCTTGTCTCATTTCTTGAGAGTTTTCCGGAGCATCAGTTGTTTGCGGGGGCGGTATAGATTGCGGGGGCGGCATTGGGTCTGTTACGGTTATTGCTGGCTCAGCCGGCTGCGGCCGCTCTTCTGTGTCTGAAGTGCTTGGCCTTGGCGGGCGAGTCACCGGTCTGGGTGTCGCTTCCGGGGTTGCAACGGCGGCGTATGTCTGTTGCTTCATAGTGGCGCTCCTGTGCGTTATTGAGACGCGTTCAGTAGCGCGAGGCGTCCCTACCGACTTTCTTTCGGTGGTTACGGTCTCTATGCGGCTCGTAGACGGTTTGGGAGCTTTTAAAGTTCCCGTTTGAGTCGTAGAGGGCGTTCGCGTGGGCGTTTCCCGACTTGCACGGGCTTCTCTTTGGGGTTGCGGCTGTGAGGCCGCGATTTTCATTCCCGCTTCTTGAGTAATTGTTCGGGGTGTTGGGTCTGAGGCGGGAGATACTGATTGTAGGAATCGCTTGTTCGCCATCCCTTCCTCGCTCTCAGTCGATTCCAATCTCCTTCGTTCGGCTTTGCCGACGGGAGTTGTCTCTGTGGGGAGCAGATACTCTGCTGGCTTTAACATCCCGCCGAAGACAGCGTCAATAACTGACACATCTTCGCGGGTTAGCTGAGTTTTACTCAGAGTTGCTTCCCTCATTCGGATGAAAATCATCATCCAGCTCATCATGTCCTCAGACATCCAGCCATCTTCGCGTAGTCTGCTGATGAGTTGTACTTCATCCTCAACAGTCACTGCTGGTGATTTGCTTGATGCTGACGGAACAGGCTTCATTCGCGGGTCTCGCGGGGGAGACCGGTGCGTGGGAGTTGTAGATCGGCGTCCAGTAGGTATATCCTTGGTCTTCATGCTGGTTTCTGCAGAATCCGGTAGGCGTCGCTTTGTCGTCGTTAAATCGGAACGTGATTGGCCCTCGCGGGGCACTTTTGGGGTTCCGTAGTCCGACATCGCTGTCGAACTACGGTGGCGGCGCTAGTGCGGCACGCCTTGCGCAGGTCGGGTGCGCATGCGCGATCCCGAGCGAGAAAGAGATATCTTCCTTCGCGACGCGATTACTAGTGCCTACGACCTCGCACGCGGGCGGCGTGGGCAGTCCTGGTCCGATTTGAAATATCTTTCAATGTTATATAGCTCATTTATCGAGGACAGTTATAGGCACCACGCTAAGATCAATAGGAGTGGAGCACCAATGAAGAATATTTAAAAATCTGGGTTTTTTTTCCATTTGAGAGCTTCCATTGCGTTTTAGCGTTAGCCCAAAGTAACTATTCCATGCGAACGAAGTCGCGGGTAGAGGCTAGTATTATATATAGTAAAATAAAGTCAACGACCGCTGTCATTCTAATACGCATACATGTCTCCTGACATTACGCTTGTAGGTTACGTCGTTATAAGAAAGAAGGTACTCGCTGGCTGGAACACGACTCCTACGATTGACGGTATGAAAAAAGTAAGACATTTCAAACGTCTCAGTTGTCTTCTAGATATTTCTAACTCTTGGTATGCTCCTTGCAAACTTCGAAGTATAATATCACTTCGAAAATAACTATACCTCGTAGAATATTGTATATCGTTTAGCAGCTTTTCTTAGAAACTCTGTTTTTTAAATTATGATAGTGGCAGTATGTATATTAGTAATATTAAAAACGAAATTCCGTCTAAAATCTACAAACAAGTGCTACTGGTTATAATGAAGATGGATCATATATAATTGGAAATATAGTCATTTTGATAAATGAATTATAAAAATAACATGGAAAAATGTCCTAAGCAAAAACATAAACGCATCGTTTTATATCCTCAGTGTGAATGGATCCTTACAGTTATGCTATAACAGTAATCATTTGCTTTTTATTATCTGGAAATATAGATGAGAGAAGTGCGTCGAACAGAAATTTTCGTTTCGTATCCCATTTTGAGGAAGACAAATTGTAAATGAATATTTTATTCGTATTGTGATGTTTTTGGGAATATTCCTCTATTTTTCATACACATACGTATGACAATAACATTTCTCATTATTGTAAAATCTCCCAGCTATATCTAATATTCATTTCAATAAACAATGTTACGAAAGTCAGATAAAATTATAATAAAAATAATTGCAATCCACAGGACACTGAGTGTATTCTTTTTTCGAACTGACTGTGCTATTTGCCTTGCAAGGCCTTTACAGCTTCACCGGAATATGATACACTGAGTGTAAATTAGCACTGTGAACTATATGTGAATAAATATAGAAACCATCTATAATGAGGTGGCCAAATCTCGAGATCAGTCAGTAAAGAGTTTTACGCACAAAGACTGAGTTTAAATGGGTCATACGGTATTTATTACTTGTACGACATTTATTCCACACACATATATAGTCACTAGCTGGCCCGTGCAACTTCGTTTGCACCAAATCGGTTATTACCGGTTTCAAATCGTGATGGTAAAATAGGGATTGATTGTAAAGGGTTAAAAATTCAGGGTTATATGTATTTACTAATGCTGTATAATAATTTTTTTTTTTTTTTATCTAAAGTTGAAAAACAAAATTAAGGGTCAGATTACCCTTAACATTTAGGGGGATGAAAAATAGATGTTGTCCGATTCTCAGACCTACCCAATATGCACACAAAATTTCATGAGAATCGGGAAAGCCGTTTCGGAGGAGTTTAACCACAAACACCGTGATACGAGAGTTTTATATATTAGATTATAAAAATTTTGGTACGTTATTAATCTAATTACTGTGTACTCTTATTCACTGCAATTTGTATATTATTTACTTAAAGAATAATACAAACTAACAGTTTTTTTCTATGAAGATATGTTGAATATTTGTATTTAAATGTTTATTTCAAGTAGTAACAATAAATGAAATTATATTTCACTAGCTATTGCTCGCGGCTTCGCTCGCATTCATATAAATTTGGTTTATCCTTCGGGAATTTACATTCTTCTGGATAAAATGTACTCTACGTTTTTTTTCTGTACTTCTAAGAACATGCAAAATTTAATGATGGTAAGTAAAGTAGTATTATAAAAACATAACAAATAAACAAACTTAATTTATATTTATTTTATTAGTTAGATAATAGATTAATTATATTTTAACCTGACCTTAAAGCTGTATTCTTTATTAGATTACTAAAGTAAAAGAAAGTATTTATTTTTTTATAAGAATATAATATTATGCTATGTAACTATGTATTTTATTCACAATCAAATAGACTCCATCAAAGCCTAAATTCACTTACAAACCATTCAAGTAACCTGAGGCAACTCCTTATAAACGATACTCGGCTGAATGCTTCACCGAGTTGCTGACGAGTCGGGTAAGAATCGTGCTAAGGACTTCCTTATCAATATTATCATGGTTCTTATCATAAACCTTATTTCAAGGCGTGAAGGTTTTATTTACTTTGTTTAACAGCAGACGTCAATTTGTGAATTACTCGCAGCGGTTGCACGACAGTAGATTTTAGTAAATACTCGCCGTTTGATTTAAAGCTTTATTACAAGGTAGAAACGGATCATTACACATTGTCACTTGAATATCGAGATATTAGACCTTGAGGCACGTCGAATTATATTTAATTTTGGTCCATAAAGATTTACCTTGTTACGGACTGAAAATGGT
Source organism: Antheraea mylitta (assembly GCA_014332785.1). Classification (NCBI taxonomy): domain Eukaryota; kingdom Metazoa; phylum Arthropoda; class Insecta; order Lepidoptera; family Saturniidae; genus Antheraea; species Antheraea mylitta. Next base: position 3,306,686 of record JACEII010000050.1, on the reverse strand, counting down.
TTTATACAAGTTTATAAACAAGTTACACAGTACTTACTAGCTATTAACAGCCCGATTCGCTATATCAAATAAACCTTTTAAATATGTATAAATCCAGTGCCATATTTTTTGTCCGCGATTAACTCCAAAACTACTAAAACGTTTTCATAAACGTTGGCATTTATGTATTATTTGGTCAAATTTGAGAGATAAGATAATTTATATTTCAACTATTGGCCTCAATGTTTTCTAATTACAAATTAAATGATTTTCGAAGTTGATTTTTATTATAAATTGTAAGTTTTAGCAGTCTCGAATAGATGGCGCTTTATATTCGTTTGTTGACAGAAAACTGTAGGACCGGTTGTTATAGATATCGCGTAGATGGCGCCACGTATTAATTTGGAATTTTTTTTTCAATATCTGAGCCTCAAACCGGGTCCTGGTCCGCTAGTAATATATGTCAATATAAAACAGTTCCTGAATATATGGTACTGTGTCACTTCAAATGATTGCACCTATGTGGCTATTTTTCTTGTTGTGATCGTAAACATCAGGATAATGTTTGTATGAAAGATTTTTTTATTTGTACGGAGAAGTGAAATTAAAAAAAAATAGTAAAAGTAAAAATTAGTAAAAAATTAAAAAAAAAAAAATCTTTTTTTTTTTATTGTAGCACGGCAAAGTGACTGCACTCTACCTGATGGTAAGCACAATACAATCCAAAAATAATAGCGACCACCGATTGACACACTGTCCATCGCCGGTCGCAACTATCTTGCCGGCCTGTAATAAGCTGGATATGTACAGACTAATCCCGAAACGCGACCCGTAGAAGCGAATCACTTTTACGGGCTTTTTCGCCATATACATGGTGGTTGCGACCCAGTCGGGCTGTAAAACCCTACCACCCCGCTTGCGCCATTGCCTCGTTCGTTATTCAGCAGGGTGCACCACGTGCAGGTGAGGTTGGCTTGGGTGTCTCAAGTCTTATGATGTTATTCGACACCCCTTACACCCTCAAAAATATTAATACATTGACGTTCAGTTGTTCAATTACTATTTTATTTATTACATCGTTGCATTGCAAATTTAGGCCTATTTTCTTCATTAGTGTACTTGTGTGAAGCCGCAGTTGACACATTATTACAGGTACTTTTCTAACAGTAATCTTTACTGAGAGTGTTTGTGTGACTACAGACTAATATATATTTAATTTTAAAAACTAGAAAAAACCTTTTAAACTATTCTAAAAATACATAAAATACTAATAAACAGAGAAGATGAACCATATCTTTCAACGATTATAACCAAATTTTCTTTACAACAACCGGAAAATCGAGGCACAGGTGGTATTTCCACCCGGACTCCTATTCACAAATTGATTAAAATCGCCTTAAAAGTGTCTATTAAATGAATTAAATGACATAATTTCGTCGCATCTGTTGCTTAACATATTATTTGCAGAAACAATTCAAAAACTATACAAATAAAGTAGACCCTTAAATTAAACATAAGCTATATTCTATGGAAGTTTATCTCTTATTTTTTCGAAATATCTACGCTATTGACCCAGCAAGGTCTTAACAGCTTCACTGGACTACTAAGGCGAGCGCTTAAGGCACTCCGCCGATTTTATTTTGGCAACCAGCTCAAGTTTGCACGGCACACCTCGGCTTGGCTGTTGCCTGTTGCATGCAAAATCGCAACCTATCTTAGCTAACATAGCTAACTATTCATATATGTATGAGTTATTGAAACGTATATGTGTACCAAGCATACACGACTCAACAACTCCTCCATATATTTATTATCGGAAAATTGAGAGTTTTTCAGTTCGATAAGGGAAAAAAAAGTAAACCCTTCCACTTTTATGTGTAAGCGTGCAGGCGTGCACATGTGTGGAGGTGATCGTGTAGTGTTGTAGCGGTGATGTATATTTGTGTGTCACAGTATCGCGCAAGCAACGCACTCAACGGCTCCTTACCGAGGGATCGAACCTAGGCTTGAGCCGCTGCCGTGGGAGGCCTAATCGGGTGTGCGGGAGCGAAATTAACCCCCAGACCAGATGACCATCAACCAATTGCATATTCGTAATCAGTTATTTACATTACGTTTAGTAGGTGGTAGAGCCACGCTGATGCTATAACTGGTTTCAGCATGAATGGGTTGGCTCGTCCGACCACCCGACCCACAGTAAACCGACGTGAAGTAGAAGTGCTTACACTGTTGCGTTTCATTCGGTCAGTGAGTTGCCGGAGGCCCACCTCTTTAAAGGCCGGCAGCGTACTTGTGACTCCTCCGGTGTTGCAAGTATCTATGGACGACGTTGATCACTTACCATCGGGTGACCCGTCTGTTCGTTTGCGCCCTATAATATATAAAATATATATGAAAAAAAGATTTATTAATAAAATACGGTGAGGTAAATCTCCCATCTCATATTAGCAGTCTATATGGATATGTAGTCGTTATCCCAATACACACAAATACCCCCGCATAATTTAAAATTAACCCATCATTAGCGTTATGTGAAAATCGATATAGCATGTTAATTATACAGGATTATAGCCGGAATCCGCCTGACCTATTTCCACCCCAAGCGATCAGACCCCATGCTTTCATACGGGGATCACGTACCGCTGGGTTAAAAGAATAATATATAATTAATTGCAGAAATATTGCCATCCAATCGTGTTAATTGGAAGGACATTTTTATCAGTGTTTTTTTCTGTAAAAAAATCTCTAAAAAGGGTAACTTTCCTTTGATTTTAAAATATAAATACGTTTTCGTGTTTATCTGTTTCATGAATTCTTCTAAACTACAAATTTGATTTACTTTTTTTAGAACTTCACTTTTTTTGTTTAGAAAATGTGTTTTCTAAAGTTTTTACATATAAAATAGTAGCCTCTGCCTGTGACTTCGTTCGCGTGGAATAGTTACTTTGGGCTAACGCTAACACGCAACGGGAGCTGTCAAGAAGAAAAAAACTCGACTTTGAAACTTTCTTCGTTGGTACTCCGCTTCTATTGAACTTAGCGTTATGATACATACCCTATAACCTTACTCGATAAATGAGCTATATAATATTCAAAGATCTTTTTAAATCGGATCAGTAGTTCCTGAGATTACCCACTACAACGTCACAAACTCTACCTCTTTATGATATTAGTATAGATATATGTATATTCTAATAGTTTTTGCTCGCGGCTTCACTCGCGTTAAGAGACTTAATTAATTTACACTCAACATTACAACATACATAAAATATATTAGAGAACTATACATCTGAAAAATGCCGACAGAGAATTCTGGAATAGTATAAATTCTCCAAAGGGCAACCTATAATAATTATTTCTCTTTTACACATTGTTAAAAATCAACAGGTTATTTGCGATGCTATTTAAAAAAAAAACTTATTTAAAATAGCACACCAGTATTGCCTTTTTGTTGTTGTTGCAGTTGTTGCATATTTCCATCTCTATGTCGTTTTTTATATTTATACCATTTATGTTCCCAACAATGATTTGTTTTTTTTTTTAAATCGAAACTGTCTTTTTATCTCCTTAGCCATTTAAAACCATAAAGGTTTAGGTATCATACAAACGAATGTAGACCTTATGATGCAGTTGTTAATTGACTAATGACAGCATGAGTTTAAAAAATACCGATTTATTAAAAATTTGAAAAACTTGAACAATAATAAATTGTGTAAAATAAAATTACAATAAAAAATGAGTGCATGTAACCGTCACAAGCTATTGAAGTAAAACTTTTAAATTATTTTTGATTTTGTCAATAAATGGTTTATAGACAAATCAATCAATAATTTCGAAATAAAATATTAAATTGAACAATAATAGAAATTACACAATAGAATTAATTATGTATATATGGGCACGCAACCGTACTACCATCTGGTTTGAATATAAGTAAGGAACGAATTAAATCAAAGCTTCATTCTGTAGTGCCATTTATCAGCTAATTCGGAACTTAAATAATACAGGATATATTATAAGCAACTCTTTCTTATAAAGTAGATAATAAATTACTATGATAAGTTAGTAATTAATTTAAATATAATTTAATAAAAGTTTTGGTTATGTTTAGTATTGTCTAACCGGATGGTACAGAAACGTGACGCCATATTGCCGTAACGGACTTCCGTTGCATTTTCATCCACTTACTTCCTAGTCGCGCCTAAAGAAATTTTACTTCGAAAACAATTGGCAAGTTATTTAAATACATGATCCACCATTTTTAAATTGAGGTCTTAAAAAATCACCCGAGAGATTAATACTTATATAATTTTTCGTCGATATATTATCACTGTAAAGTAGCATCCGCTGTTATGTTTACAAAAACACTGTTATAACTGAATACATCAAAATAAGCAAGAAATCCATTTCGACTTAAATTCGTCCAATGAAAAAACTCACGGGAGCGTAACAATAACAAAATCGGAATGTTCAAAAGGGTAAGCCCGTCTCCGAGTGATCGCATGAGCGGCCGCATGACAAATTGCCTGTCTCCATACAACCCTTGCGTAGTAATCTTCAGGTAATATATGATTTATTACCCACAAGTCGTATTGTCACATATTTTTCGCTATATACAAAGGTAGAAAGGATTATTATAATAAGTTCTCCATTAAATCTGCCGTTGTGCACGCATAAGGGAAAAACTACTGGACAGATTTGTATCAAATCATTTTAGTTTTACTCCACAGTCCACTGTGGTGTTATTACCAAAAATAGATACACGCTTAACACGAGATTTATTAACAACGTCTAAAATTTTAAGCATTATAATGTAAATTAATTTAAAGCACTTTATCACAAAAATGTGTCAAAACGACCTCTAGCTGAAACCCAATTAGGCCTCCCACGGCAGCGGCTCAAGCCTAGGTTCGATCTCTCGGTAGGGAGCCTTTGAGTGCGTTGCTTGCGCGATACGGTGACACACAAATATACATCACTGCTACAACACCACACGATCACCCCACACATATGCACGCCTACACGCTTACATATGAAAGTGGAAGGGTTTACTTTTTTCCCTTATCGAACTGAAAAACTCTCAATTTTCCGATAATAAATATATGGAGAAGTTGTTGATGCTTGTATGCTTGGTACACATATACGTTTCAACAACTCATACATATATGAATAGTTAGCTAGGTTAGCTAAGATAGGTCGCGATTTTGCATGCAACAGGCAACAGCCAAGCCGAGGTGTGTCGCGCACCCTTGAGCTGGTTGCCAAAATAAAATCGGCTGAGTGCCTTAAGCGCTCGCCTTAGTAGTCCGGTGAAGCTGTTAAGACCTTCCTGGGTCAATAGCGTAGACATTTCGAAAAAAAAAGCCCTCTAGCTGAATATCTTGTTTCAATTTTTTATACAAGAAACTCAAGCGACAGAAAGTTACGGCGAGGATTGAAGTTTCCACGAAATTACAATACAGTATAAACTATATAAAACGTAGCCGCAGGAATCCACTACTTTAGTTTCTAAAATCACAACTATTTTCTAATGTGTGAAGAATGGACGCTCTTGAAAATGTCCCCGGCGTCCATTCAGACTACATCAATATTGATAGGCAAAAAGAGATTAATATAATTAAATTATTCCTTATATTGATCCCAATGGTATACCAGTAAAATAGTAAAGTGTATCATGATATCCTATTATCTGTCCTACCCTAAACAGATTCGATTAAATCTCCCTTTACATAATACGCGAGGAACGGCCACGTTTAACTACATTTTGAGATAAAACTACGGATTATTGTGTAACTGGGGGGTGAATATTTTTCCCGATAGATTTCATTATCATAATATAGTATACGTATCACGAATTATTGTTATCTATCGCGATTGAAGACGACATATAAATACATATAAATACATATAATTATATTTTATTGAATATTGTTATTATGTATACGGTTCTGAATAGAAATAATTCCGAAATGTATTGAAAATTTAATTGTTCTGTTTTATTATTTAGAAATGCACATATATTTAAAGTTTAAAAAGCCTTCCATTAAATTGAATAAATCTTAGATTACACTAATAATCGACCGCGTTTTCATCAGCGCTTAATTATAGTAAACTTAATAGGGACAGAATATGACCTAGCGTCAACTTGAGTCGGTTTACTAGAAGTTTACCTCTCTAAAATAATAATGAAAATTGATATAAGAGTATACATAACTAGCGAATGTTGTCCCACCCTGATAAGAAAACTGTCAAATTATACACCTAAACCTTCCTCGCGAATCACTATATCTAATGTTCAAAACCGAGTGGAAATCCGTTCAGTACTTTTTAAGTTCATGGCTAACAAACAGACAGACATGGCGGATAACTTTGTTTTATAATATGAAACGATTAATTTACTCTAACACTATTCGACGGATTACCGTGAACATTAGTACATATGAGTATTCTTTCATGGAGAAGGTTTTTATTGAATCCATTTTATTATACCTCGCCACGTCCCATACGCTAAGCTATATTTAATTGTTATTAATTTTCATAAATCAACTTAACATGGGGCGAATTCATAGAGAGTTACTAGTATAATTTATACAATTATTATAAAGATAGAATCTAGTAATATAAACAAAGAAGACGACAGGAAAAATAAGTATTAATTCGTGGTCAGTGAACAGCCATCGTGTAAAGGCGCGCGTCGGCGTCAGTTGCCCAGCCATAATTCTTGTTAGGCCTCAATAGAAACAAAGATGATTCCCTTACTGCGATATTCTGGGAATCCACTTATACCTCATTTTATACAGAGTGTTACTTTTATTTAAACATGTAATATAATTTTCCTGTAGAAGACATTACTCACCAATCGAAATCGTAATGTATTGAGGTTCTAAAAATATACCGTTTTCGCGAATCGTTCAAATTTAAATATTTGTAAAGTGAATCGCGGTGTACCCCAATACAGTCCTACTCTAGCTTATGATAATTATTTTACCAAGTACTTGGCAGAAATCTTGACTAATATTATGAATTCGGATGTATGTTCATTACACTATCACACCTTAAATACGCAACCAATGGTCATGAAATTTTGCATACATGTCGTCAGGAGCTGAGGAAAGGAAATAGATTGTTTCATCAAGAAAAGTTGTTGGCTATTGTTCCTGAATTATAGGTCAGATGTACATTAACGCAAGTAGTAGTCCGGTGAAGCTGTTTGACCTTGCTAGGTCAATAGCGTAGTTAGTTCGAGAAAAAGAAACATTAACACAAGCAAAGCCGCTAGCGAAATCGAAAGGATTGCAAAGGAAGAAAAGACTTTTGAACAAAAAATTCTATGAACCATAGTATGGTAGAGAAGCATTTTAAGTGCTCGCGTGTTTGACTATTTACTACGCTGTTGAAACGAAATCTATCAACAAGAGAAATATTCAATATTTAAAGCGGGTATATAGTTAGTCTACTTGTACGAATAGGCTTTTAATACTGTACCTAACAGGTGAGAGGATTCTGTATTTATTTTTAAGGTTGGATATTAAAATGACATACAAATTGAAGAATACTTTCAGTGCAATCATAGTATAGTAGAGAAGCAATCTTTAGTATAAGAACAGAGTTTTTGAAAGGATCTCGGAATGTCTTTTAGTGGATTTTATATTTTATTCTCAATGTTGTTTTATTAGACTGTATATTTTGTAATATTCATGGTAATTTACTTAATATAGTTTGGTTATTGTGTAGAAATGAAGTGGATGGGAACAAATACTACGAAGCATGAGTACATGCTTGCCACAAAAGCTACCTGATAATTCGTCACAAGGGGCCACTATCTTGTTAGTTCATTGAAGTTATTGTAAAAAAAATTATCATTACTTACTAGACAATGACAGAAATAATTTATGATAACATTGTTTGCCATAGAAAAAGTGTAAAATCGTAAGTTTGTCGCCAAAACAAAATAAGTATTAATATGGCATCTAGGAATTATTTTTAAATGCGGTATTTAGAAAATTATGGTTTAATATTACGTATTTATCTCTAAAGTGGATTATTTGATCAGCCTGTATAATTCCACAGCTCTCATGAATGTTGCATGACATTTCTCGCGTCGATATTATTTACCGCAGCCCCTACAATAAACCTGTCCGCAATGAAGACAAACTGTGCCGGACATCTTGCTCCGGTACTAACCACTGTTTTTTGCTTGACCCCTCTGTACATTTGTCGGGGATATAATTTAAGGGATGATATTGAAGATTTTATTAACGTTCTAATCCGTTTATTATATTTGTTGGAGATTGTAGTTATTTTCCTGTGAGAGTATTGAGTAAACCATACATTTCAACTAAACTATACGCTGAGAGGTTAAAATTAATTCGAAATATATGTTTATAATAGGTTCGTATATAAGTTATAGATGAAAATAAAGGTTACACATTGTTATGTATAATGTACAGTTATCATATACGCATACCTTTCTAAAGAAATTCTCAATTCGTTAGTAAAAACTGTCACAGCGTCCGTTACGTAGTTCAGAAGAAATAAGACAAGACACTAACGTGAAAAGTGACTTAGTTTTTATAAAATTTAAAGAAGATACATTACTACAACTACAACACTACAACTACAACAACACTACATACATAAGCTATTATCAGCATCATAAACATAACAGTACAGCAACATGGCGACGGCAATCAAGAATAATACATTATAGCGTTATATTCTGACGATAATTGTAATAAGCTGTTATCAATTATTTAGTTATTGGATTTTTTTTAAATTTTGTATTGTACTGTAATTTATAACAGTGACAGTATAATAAACTGAATGTTCGTATTTCATACCGTTTCTCTGAATGTAAGCATTTGGGGTGTAAGGGGTGTCGAATAACATCATAAGACACCCAAGCCAACCTCACCTGCACGTGGTGCACCCTGCTGAATAACGAACGAGGCAATGGCGCAAGCGGGGTGGTAGGGTTTTACAGTCCGACTGGGTCGCAACCACCATGTATATGGCGAAAAAGGCCGTAATAGTGATTCGCTTCTACGGGTCGCGTTTCGGGATCAGCCTGTGCATATCCAGCTTTTTTACAGGCCGGCATGATAGTGGCGACCAGCGATGGACAGTGTGTCAATCGGTGGTCGCTATTATTTTTGGATTGTACTATGCTTACCATCAGGCATAATGCAGTCACTTTACCGTGCTACAATAAAAAAAAAAACGTGCTATTTCTGTCATACCTATTAGCTACTGCATAATGCTTACATATTGATATATTGCAGTAACGCTGGCCGATCTTTGACACTGACAATTATAATAATGGGTATCAACAACCGATTTTACAAAATATTAACAGAATTGACAGATTGACATGCAACTGGTTAATTGAAATGACTAAGTTTATAAAGTATACAAATTTCCGTTAACGCTAATTCACATCAATAAGTTTCAATAAATAATTACTAAAATTTGAAGAAACTTTGCAACTGGTAACCCTTCTGTTTGAAGTAACAGGAAGCTTTGATTCAATATTCATTCATCCGAGTGAAATGAGTTCTCTTTTGATCACTTAATATTCTGTTCTTTTTGTATTATTTTGGTATAACCATTAAATCAGATGATTTTTACTACACAGTACCTGATGAATAGTGTTTTCATTAAATTAATATTATAAAAATATTCTAAAAATATCTGTTGACATTAGTAAAGTATTTGGAAGTGATAATGATTCAATCGATAGCGTGTTAGGACATCGCATCCATTTGATCCTGTATAGATGTATACTATCTATATATATATATATCCAACAGATTATCCTCGTGACTGTGTTGGAGCTATCGGTGTAAGTCACATCGTGATGGTCCCACAGCATGATGGTAAGACTTTTTCTAAGTCCGCCTGGCAGCTACCCCACCCTTAAGCTGTAAATCTTCCGTCAAAAATTTGTTATTGTGTGTTCCTCGTATTACACTTGAAATCCAGTTCGCTCTAGATTTAGCATATTCTATATTATCTATATTGGAGGACGTGGGTATTTAACGTCAGATGATATTGTATTCAAACATAAAAACCTGTAACAAAACAAAAAACAGTATTTGGTTTTTCGATAGGAGTTAAGCAGTAATTAGTTAACAAGGAGAAATTTAAACCAATACATTAAATAAAAGACGGTCGCAGCTTAATCCAAATAAGATACGTAGATTCGCGTGTATAATTAATTCCCTGGTACATTATTTTGATATATTGTATAGGATTTAGTTCGCTAAATCTAATTGCTAAAGGTTATCTACGTACGTACCCAAAAAGTCTACTTACGACTTCAATAGAACGTTATTTTGAAAAAGCCGCGAATCATCCCAGTCCGTTAGTGGTATCCGCCGCAAACTATGAACCCGTACCTAATGTTGCGCGTTATAAAAGACATCCGCGACACATCTTTACCGACCCTCCTGATTCAATCACGTCAGCGAACGATCAGTACCAGCCTGTCCCTCGAAACAGAGCGTGTTTACGCCCACGCCCGTGTAACCACAGATCACGCCGCCATGGTCTGGGGGTTAATTTCGCTCCCGCACACCCAATTAGGCCTCCCACGGCAGCGGCTCAAGCCTAGGTTCGATCCCTCGGTAGGGAGCCCTTGAGTGCGTTGCTTGCGCGATACGGTGACACACAAATATACATCACCGCTACAACACTACACGATCACCTCCACACACGTGCCCGCTACACACTTACACATGAAAGTGGAAGGGTTTACTTTTTTCCCTTATCGAACTGAAAAACTCAATTTTCCGATAATAAATATATGGAGGAGTTGTTGAGGCGTGTATGCTTGGTACACATATACGTTTCAACAACTCATACATATATGAATAGTTAGCTAGGTTATCTAAGATACGTCGCGATTTTGCATGCAACAGGCAACAGCCAAGCCGAAGTGCGCCGTGCACCCTTAAGCTGGTTGCCAAAATAAAATCGGCTGAGTGCATTAAGCGCTCGCCTTAGTAGTCCGGTGAAGCTATTAAGACCTTGCTAGGTCAATAGGGTAGTCACTTCGAAAAAAAAAAAAAAATTCAAAAGAACTCAACGACGCTTCTCCACTATATAAAAATATAATGTACATGTTATTATATACGTAAACTCTTTTAAATAAATTCTCTATTCGTTAGTAAAAACTGTAACACAGTCCGTTCCGTAGTTTAGAAGAAATAAGAGAAGACACTGACGTGAAAAGTGACTTTGATTTTTATAATATTTAAAGAAGATACATCCATAACAATACGTATATACGCAATTATTAGCATAATAAACATAACAGTATAGCAACATGGCGACGGCAATCAAGAAAGAAGATTGAAAATAAATGTAATCCGCGTGAAGCGACGGCCGGCACGTGCGATGACATGTCCCGACATGTATGCAAATAAGATATTTGGATAAATCTACACGAATGACGTACTGTGACTTTTTATATTAACGGTAATGGATATCGGGGTAGTAAGAGATATTCGGCTGCTAATGGATTTAATTCCATATTGTAGGAAAATTTTAACGACCGATGGATAAAAATTCACAATTTTTAAAAATTGTTTCTTAAACTCGTGATTTCAATATTTATATATAATTTTTTTATTTAATTTTGACAGAACTTGAAAGAAAAATTGGTTGGCCTCTTATAAATAAATCTAATAGCTGTGCTCCATAAAATGAGTTGTCTTTCTGGTTTGTACCTCATTGGTCGAGACGCTATAAGGGACCTTCCTGGTTGTCAACATTTTCGAATAAGAAGATAAATTTTAATTGAAGAAAAATGGAACGATTTAAAATTTGAAGCACCGCACCGATTTGTTTTTTCATAAAGTTCGCTGTTACTGCCGTCGGTAAAGGCTTTTCTATATAAGTGACTATTTTCCGCATATATCCGCTTCACCCGCTCATATCTGGAAGAATATCCATACACCGCTCATCTTGCCTGAGACGCCGCTGCTCCGTGCGAGGTGCTGAGTTGCAGGTCAGTCCACGCTTATTATTTGGGGTTCTTGTTGTTTTTATTTATTTATAAGCAAGGCCATTAACCGCTCACACACTCTTCTTTATTTACACCGCATATCCTGTTGGGGCCTATTTATACGGTCCCATCAACCCCTTCAATAACTCTTGAGAATACTTGCATATGTCATAGTTTCGTAGTACTAAAAAACTAATCATCTATCTATACTAATATATAAAGCTGAAGAGTTTGTTTGTTTGTTGGTATGGTTGAACGCGCTAATCTCAAGAACTACCGGTCCGATTTGAAAATTTCTTTCAGTATTAGATAGCTCATTTATCGAGGATGGCTATAGGCTACATATCATACGCTGAGACCAATAGGAGCGGAGTACTAATAAAGAGTGTCTCAAAATCGGGCTATTTTGAGATCTTCCGTTGCGTGTTAGCGTCAGTATTATATGCGTTGCCATGGTAACATAATAACATTCTCTCGCAAATATTTTTAAAGTGTACTATGTGTTTCTATTCAAAAAGCTTATTCCACTTTAGTTTTGTTTCCAATTTTTGATTATTCGTGGTACGTTTATATCGCTAATATTTCCAAAGTTTATTTTGTGTTGTTATTCAATAAGTTTAGTAGTAATAATATTCATCCAATAAGACAGGCTAAAGAATTAATCCATACTGCCGATTCTGAAGTTGTCAATATAGGTAGTTATTATGCCTCTGTAATTATTTAGCCAGTTTTGTTTTATGTTCAAGTTAATGAAAAGGTATAAGCGCCAAATCCTCTATATAATAATTCGTAATTTTTTATATTCTTAATTTTCAAGACCACAGAATTCATGCTCCGTGGTATTATTTTTCATTCATTTCACTTATGCACAGTAAACGAACCATATTAGATAAAACGCTATCAATTTAACACAATATAGAGTCAAGTAACACAAGATTATGAATAAGGTATGAAATCCACTGCATGACAGACTGAAATCCCACCAAAAACTCCTCAAAATTTATTGTATGGTAGTTTTGTTCCCAATTTTTGATTTGTGACATATTACGTATTATAAAAATAAAGTGTTTGTGTATGTAATATTAAAATAAATACTTCTTGGTGAATACATATATTGTGGTGCTACAAATATCAACATTTTTTTTAATGCTGTCGATATGTCTGTTTGTTTATTTGTTCCGGGTAATCTCTGAAACGGCTGGACCTGTTTAAACAGTTTTTTTTCTTAAAAATGACTATGCTATTGACAACAATTGATTAACAGCTTCATCGGACTACAAGTAATACTTAAACGGGAATTTTAGGGGCAAATAACTAACTAATTAGCTGTTTTATTTTAAGCTAGCGGATTCAGCAGATGTTGCCCGCACTGATAATAAGACAAACCGACAGACAAACTATACCTAAACCTTGCCCAATAATCATTTTATATATTGGTGAAAACGACATGGATCTTCCGTTCTGTAGTTTTTAGTAGAACAGACATATAGAGAGACGTGGTAAAGGACTATGTAGTGATGAACTGTTATCCGCGCATTCATCCTCGTGAAATTGATCAAAAATATGTTGTTCACTGTAAACATGCGCGTGAGACGTGCGCTGTACTGGACTCCAGGAACAAATATAATTAAATAACAACGTATATCAATAACCTAATTACATCGACAATCTGGGCATATTATATCTATATAATAAAAGATTTAACCATATTGTTCGATAATATATAGCTTAATATTTTTAATACTTTCTTATATAGTATAAGTGAGCACTGAGGATGGTATATAGTAGTTTAAAGTTCCAGGTATGTGGCTGATGATAAATCCCATCCCATTCGACATACTATTAGTATTCACATATATAATGTACATGTTACCTGTTACAATATATAATGTGCGTGTCGTAATTACTAATATTTTTGAGAGAAATTTCTGTAATCTACACATCTAATCACAATTTTACATTTATTTATTATATTAAAAAAACGCGTGCGCAGCCGCGGGTAATAGCTAGTGTATTAAAATGTACAATAGACGTTATTTAATTTGAAGTCAGAATAACAGTCACACGTCCGGTTAAAACTGGCTTTCTTCGGTTTTTTAAATCTAGTCTTGAGCTAGTCGTTAAAATAAAATCGGCTGAGTACTTTAAGCGCTTGCCTCAGTAGTCCGGTGAAGCTATTAAGACCTTGCTAGGTGAATAGCGTAGTCAGATCGAAAAAAAAGGACACAAAGAGATACAATGTCTGTGCGAAATTGTAATAACTCTACTCCGCAAAAAAAGTAATGAATACATTGTACTTGTTTATATACATTGACCATATTATTACTGAGAGGAAGTAGTCCTATTCCGAAGCTAATGATATCGTTACATACGCAAAAGCAAGCATTATGCTACATTATTATTAAATCATAATCATTACTTAGAATCGCAAAAACTTCAATGACCATCAACGTTACAGTCGTGTTATTACCACAAATTACAATACGATCTATAACAGAAAATTCCAATGAAAATTTTCAATAACAAAATTATACGCATAGCTTAAAAAGTACATATAAAGATTTTCGTATTTTCAGCATTACATTTAATTATAATATCTACCTATGAGACTCAAACAAACGTTCGGTGAATCTAACTAACGTTACTAATTTATACACTACTAGCTTCGGCCCGCGACTTCGTTCGCGTGGAATAGATACACTAACACGCAGCAGTTCTCAAAAAGAATAAACATCCCAATTTTGAAACATATTTCATTGATGCTCCGCTCCTATTGGTCTTAGCGTGATGTTATATAGTCTATAACCATTCTCGATGAATGTGCTATATAACACTGAAAGAATTATTCAAATCGGACCAGTAGTTCCTGAGATTACCTCCTACAATGTCACAACGTCACAAACTCACAAACTTTACCTCTTTATAATATTGGTATCGATAGGAAATAATTGGTTTTAATAAAAAAATAAAAAAGTTGAGTACTAACATTTCTGAGATAATATTATAATTTACTGTATATTATAGATTTAAAATACTATTTTCCCCCACAAAGGGAGGTCATCGTAAACGCCATCTGTCATAATCCCGCGACAACTCTAAGTACCGTGGACGACACTCGCGCCGATAGCCCATTGAATATTTATACATTTCTTTTGGGGTGATATATTACAATGGATTCACACAAAATCTGTTACAAATTTTTAGATAGAATATCTTGCATTATGAGGGAATGATGTAACTTGATGGATTGGCTCGTATTTCATGTTTACTTTAAGTGTACGCTTTTAATATCTTAGGACATGTCTCAATAAACTCTCAAGTATATGAATATGTTCACATATTATTAATTACTATCGGGTTAGTTACATTGTTTAATTATTTCGATACAATATATTACGCTGTAACCCTTAGTAATGTTAATATGCAATATGATATATTAGGAAGCTCAATAAAACTCAACCGTACTCTAGTGCGTTTGTTACCTAAAACTTTATTTACGTAAAAAATATGACTTTATATATATATATCTATCTTTTTACAATAATTGCTTCGTAAAGTCAAAAAAAACGTAAAACAATATCGAAATATAGCAGCGAACGGTCCGTGTATCGCAAGTGAGGTTAATTAGGCCGCTCAACGAAAACCTAGGACTAATTAGAAGGGCCTAATGTGACTAGGTCGGATGACACTTTACATCCTTGGCATAAGCATTCACATTTCGACCTTTCTCGGTGATACTCTGCTTTCGTTGTATGGCTTAACAACCTTCGGCTCGCAGTATACCATGCCGTATCATATGATGCTTTACTTGCCCGCTTGATACTTTGATCTAAGTAACATACTTTCTAACACACAATTTTTCTCATTTTTTTATTTTTATTTTATTTATTTAGAAAAACTTACAGTTAACACTTAATGAAATAACAAATAAATAACATACGAAAGCTAATTACAATTTTTCACTCATAATAACTATAAATAAACAAATAAAAGACAGCTACCAATATAAATGTACAAATAAAAACATGATTACGTACAGTTAATATTGAGGAAAAAAATCTCTAGTTAAACATTGTCTAAGGTATGATATACTATCTGAAAATAAATCTAGATTATTGTCTACAGAATTAAAATATTTACATGCTCGGATCAGAAAGGCATTTTGGCGATATGTCGACCTGACAAGTGGTACATGTAAAAGCTTCGGTTTTCTTAATGTACTTGACCCATCCAAGTAATGACCGCGCCCGATGTGGCTTAACTACGTTGATCGGACCGGTGTTTTCAACACTTTATGCGACAAGGTGTTTACGTCTACAACTTTTTGTCACATAAAAAACTTGCGGATCAGAATTTCAAAACCCCCCATAAGAAGTCTGAACATCCGGGTACTACAGTTACTGTAAAGTCGTTCTCCAGGTGTTAGAAAAAGAGAGTATAAATTTTCTGTAAGAAGTCCGAAGCTTCAAAGTTAGAAAGGGAGAATATTTTATTCAATCGTTAATTCCGGTCAGACTGACTAACACCTTAAAGTTGAAAGTCTGTCTCCAAGAACCTACATGTGTGTTGCATTAGTTGCATTTGAGAGTCATTCCTTCTTTAGATTTGAAATGTTAACTATCTCAAACCACATCGCCATGTAACATCTGAAGCTGCAAATAATGATGTAAAAAAGATTTGATCAAAATGTGAAACTTGTAAGGTATAGAAAATGTTAATTTTTAAAACCATATAAAATGTAAAACTTGTAAGGTATAGAAAATGTTAATTTTTAAAAAATCATATAATCTCTGTGAAGAAACACGATATAAATATATAACATCTAAAATATTTGAAAATTGTAAACAAAATATAAAATTTGTAAAGTATAGAGAATGGTAATCTTCAAAAAATCACACAATCTTTAGGAAAAGAAAAAAATGGCTATATTCTAGATTATTTGAAAATGTAAATTTGTAAAGTATACAAAATTGTGATCTTAAAACAACCACATGATCTTTGTGAAAAACTCGGAAATAAATAGCTATATTCAAATTTATTTGAAAATCCTTGACAAAGTGTAAAAACTGCGAACATGACAATCTTTAAAAAAACATATCTATAACGTTTGGAAAAGACAAGAAATACATTTATATATTCTAAATAATTTGCAAAAACACCTAACATATAAAAGCAATTGAAAATACGAATAAAGATGCCCATTAAACAGTACACGTTTATCCTCATTTCAACGGTATCGCGTAGCAAAAACAAAACGCAGAACACAACACCGCGTACCGTATCAAACGAGGCACTCGGATATATTTTTTTATAATATAATTGCTAATTTTAGCCCGTCTCTATACCGTGTTGTTTCGTTTTTTTTTTCATTCAGCCATTGTTAAATTCTCGGATTATCCTCTACCTGACTCGCGGATTGTTGTTTTTCTCCCTGTTTCCCTTTCGAGTCTTTTCGAATACGCTCTAATTATTTCCTCTTCAATGAACAAAAGGGACTTTAAATTTTTACAAACTTCTCTTTTAATGTTGGATTAAAAATGAAATTATTTTATTACCTACGTAATTGTGTTTCGTTAATAATTTATTTGGGATTTTAATTACACTTTTAACTATAAATTATTTGTATGTCTTTGTTCATGATAATATGTTTACGATGTAATCACTAGCCAATACAGTTTTAGAAATGAAATTTTGATACTACTATTATTCTACACTAAACGCGGCCAGGAAGTAATATTGAATTTATTATAGAATGGATCCTATAGATTCTGATAAAGTCTTTTAAAATTGTCTTTTAAAGAGAAACTGTGAGTTTTACAATAAACGAATTAAATACGAATTTCTATGTCAATTTATAAACTATGTAATGCTTTTCTCCTATGCTATTTGTTTTGAAAAATTGTAGTTTAAATTTGGTTTTATAAATACTAAAATATAGTACTATTGTTTCAATATCATATTGATGACTTTTTCTCTAAAAAAGTAAATTTACCGGATAAAGTGTTTCATATTTCGTAATATTTGTAAATGAATATGCAAAAAAATCAACAGGTGGTCTGGTATATAATTTATAGTATTTAGGAAAAAACAATTTTTATTTAACATTTCTCAAACGTAAGTTTCGAAACTATAACAAATTTAAAACCTAGAATTTAAACAATTTTTAACGGTTAAATTTATGTCAATAATGCTCCCTAAATGAAGACGCTTCGTTTTACAAAAAATGATTAGCAAATTCTATACAAAAAGGGACCTATACGCGGCGTTTTTTGAAATAATAATCTCTTATAATGATGTACGATCAAAAGGTTACCTTAAGCCCAACATTATCTCCAAATTCAACTCACAAGCGGATACAAGTGGACACTGATGTATCACTTATCCTTAACTTACCCCTCGGGGGTAAAGCACCTCGGTGATCCGACACCGTCTTCACAATTCCTTGCCCCAACATTCGCACTCCATATTGCTTTGAGCACAATAACGTGTCCCGGAATTAAAGAATTTGGATGAGGCAAAATAATCAGAATATTTTTTTCTACTCGAAAACTAACCCTTATAACAAAATATTTAAAACGTTATATATTTTGGAGCGAAGGTAAAATGGCGTTACTCGATACAGAAATGCAACACTGAACATAGTTAAGGATTACCCGTAATTGTGACTAGCCCAACTGTCGGACAGGAGGCCCAGTACTAGTCATTGATCGCCTTTTAAGGCAATCAGCGAAAGCTGACAGCTAATAATAATCAAGAGATATGAACAGCCGATAACTTCAACACATGGCGTTTAAGGTGAATAGTAGCTCCCCAGATTTGTTCAATAACACGGACGCAGGTCAAAAGCTGTTCCCCGATGTTTGTATTAATGTAGATTTCACTGAACTCTGGAATTTTTTAAATAAAAATTATCTTATGTAATTTTTACCTAACAATTACGTAATCATTTTACGTGGTAAAGCTCAAATTTTAACCAAACATAACTTTACGAAAATAAAGAAATTTATTGCAACCCATGACACAATTTTCAATTAATTTTACACGACACCATGGGGTGGTATTTCTAGGTGATATTGAATTAAATGTAGTCTGCTCATTATGAGACATAGTGATATACCCAGTATCATCGTTTGGAAAAGTATTGGATGCACAATACAATCAAATGGTGAAGTAGTCCGGTGAAGCTGTTAAGAGTAGTCCGGTGAAGCTGTTAAGACCTTACTGGGTCAATAGCGTAGACATTTCGAAAAAAAAAATCAAATGGTGCATCCAAGACAAAGTCGTTTTTAATACTGCCATTAGCTTTTGAAAATAAATTCTTTTTTTTTGATACATGAGGTTGAATTGCAACATTGTAACCGCGGAGGTCTAAGTCATGGATTACTTTTATGAACAGAATTCTTATTTTGATTATACAATGTATTATTTGGCTCATTTTTTAAATAATTCATCATTTCAAGTGAGTTCACCATAAAAAATGATAAACATTACAATAATAGTTATATTTTATAATATCATTGTTGAATGTTGGACGGAAAATGGTAATTAGAACGTAAGAGTTAAAAACTTCGTAATTATTGACGTCTGTCAAAATTTGTTTTTTATATACATGTGTGTATATTATGTTGTGTAAAATTCGAGTAGTAGTGTAAATAGTGCATATTTTAATTAATTTAATGTACTTGTAATGGATTTTATGTAAATGCTTTCTTCACTTCTCCGCCATATAAACTTTAACCATGCCAAATTTCAAGTTCACCCGTTGACGGGAAATAGGTTAAAAAGGAGTACAATTTTTTTTGCTTCACGTATTAATATATAGATACTTCTCCTGTACAAAATTGTATAAATATTAATTAAGCATATTCAAATGTGGACATACAAATGGACAAATCGAATGACAATTTTTTTTAAAGTATTTTTTAATCAGTAGCGTCAATAATATGCATTTATCAAAAATGCATGATGAACTATATGTATTATAGGAATGTAGATAACTAGCCTTTTCCTGCGACTTCGTACGCGTGGAATAGTTACTTTGGGTTAAGGCTAACACGCGGCGGAAACTCTTAAGAGGAAATAAACTCCGACTTTGAAACATTCTTCATTGGTGCTTAGCTTCTATTGGTTTTAGCGTGATGATTAACGTATAGCCTATAACCTCCTTCGATAAATTTGCTATATATGTAACACCGAAAGAATTTTACAAATCGTACCAGTAGTTCCTGAGATTACCCCCTATAATATCACAAACTCACAATGTTAACCATTTTTTTTTCGATCTGACTACGCTATAAACCTAACAAGGTCTTAACAGCTTCATCGGACTACCAAACTTAACCTCTTTATAATATTAAGTATAAACTACGCTCGATATACCTTCCATTTTCCTTTTTATCATTGATTTATATACAATGGCGACCCCTCGACCGTAGTCAGACTTATCGCGTGTTGATTCAATCATAGATTTCTTTTTAAAATTTGACATACCAAATACATCCAATTCGGGATTATGATGTACGACGCAATTTTATTTTCATTACATTGCTTTTGAAAACATTCATACATCAACTTTAGGAGATCTGATTGATTTTCTATTTTATTCTAAAATATATTCAAAATAATCATTCAGTGTAATAAAGCGCGGGAAGTGCGCAATTCTTGATACTTATTCTTTATTTTATTATAATTGGGAAGAACTCTGTTATTTTTTTGATTATAATTACATATATAAATTACTTCTTACAATATCAACTATTTACCAATAAAACTCCCGATAATATCAACCGTTTCAACCGTTGCTATGATTAGCCGGAACAAGTGGACAGAGCAACTGACAAATGTTCTAAAACTTGACTTGAAATTGTCGTATATATATTTTGATATCCATTCATCAATGTCAAGCTGTTATTTTGATATCACAAAATTGGCATTAAATACTTCAATTTAATTATTATTTTAAAAGCGATGTAAATTTAAAAGAGTTTACAAGTTTCAGTATTATGGGTAAAACAAATTTTTCCAAAAGAAATATTGATAAGGAACACTACGAGCTTCTTAATAACGACTGAACAATGAAAATAACGATAAGGAAAATCGCTTGAGAAATCAAGGAGAAAAGTATTTGTCAACTATTTTCTATCTGCCTATTTATATATGGATATTACATTTAATACTATTTTTTTTTTTCAAACTGACTACGCTATTAACCTGGTTAGGTCTGTACAGCTTCACCGGACTACCTATATAATATTAGCTGATTCGGCTACGCGTTACTGTAGCTCATTTATTATCTGTTGAATTAAACATAACACGTACACCTTAAAATAAGCTAGAGTTAAAAAGAAATTCAAAATTTAAACGTGGTGCTATCTATGAAGTGTCTATAACAGTCGTTCCTACAGTTTTCTGTCAACAAACTAGTTTAAAGCACCATCTATTCGTGACTGATGAAACTTACAATTAATCAACATCTTCAATAATTTAATGTAATTTAAAAAATATTCAGGCCATTAACCAAAATATAAATCATTCTTCGTTCTTCGTTCGCGTGGAATAGATATTTTGGGCTAATGCAGCGGAAGCTCTCAAGAGAAAAAATCCCCGATTTTTAAACATTCTTCATTGGTGCTCCGCTCCTCTTGGTCTTAGCGTGATGATATATAGCCTATAACAATCCTCGATATATGAGCTATATAACATTGAAAGAATTATTCAAATCGGACCAATAGTTCCTAAGATTACCCCCAACAACGTCACAACGTTACAACGTCACAAACTTTACCTTTTTATAATATTAGTATAGATAAATTCCAACTTGCATAAAGATCGGTTGAATAGTTTCGAAGTTCATAGTGGCCAAACATTATAATACCGGATTTTTATATACGTATTTAGAAGAAGACATATAGTCATATTATACACTAGCCTCTGCCCGCGACTTCGTTCGCGTTCTCAAAAGGAAAAAAAATCCCGATTTTAAAACATTTTTCATCTGTGGTCCGCTCCTATTGGTCTTAGCGTGATGCTATATAGCCTATAACCATTCTCGATAAATGAGCTATATAACATTGAAAGAAATATTCAAATCAGACCAGTAGTTCCTGAGATTACCCCCTACAACGTCACAATTCACAACGTCACTAACTCACAAACTCACAAACTTTACCTCTTTATAATATTAGTATAGATTAAGAAACATCTCTAGTATTGCTTTTATATTGCGAAATACATAATTAGCGGGTCGAACTCAACCGAGACACAAATAAACTAAGACATTCTAAAATACAGTAGCATAAACCATTTTAGACTGAAACGTTGCAATTCATCCTACTGAAGTTTAATTCAGTATTGTAATAGGAAACCTTCAAAGACCAGTCGGGGGTGGGGGAATGTCCTCAGACCGCAGTTTTGCCGGTGACTCTCCTTTAATGTATTCCGGCGTATTGTTTGCTACAGACAGACGGATTACAAATGCTTATATCAAATTGCAGTATAATAATAGTGCTTGAAGATATATCGATGTTCGAAGCAAAATAATTCATGTTAGTATCGTTGTTTATTAGCTAACAAATCAGATTAATGATATTTTGAACTTTATTATTAGAGTACTTATATTTTGTTACGGACATGAAAAATAAAATAGGAATGGAGTAAGTTTATAAATGGGATAGCAGAAAGGAAAATAAATAATGTTTGTGCTGTAAAAGTATGACTTCAAGGTGGTAGGATATTTCGATTATGTCCGAGGGTATCATACAACAGTCTTAGAGATATGCCGGATAGATTTCAAAATCCTATTGTAGAGAGGGTCCATATGTGAACGAGAGTGATGTCTGGAATTAGCATTCCTCTCAATAAGCGCCTACTCAGAGCCTAAAGTGAATATGGTATTTATTATTTTTGGCTGTGATTTAGAAATTCGAGCATTGTCATCAAAGTTATTGTGTTACACTACTTCTTCTTCTACATATATCTTCGTATGTACTAATAAACTATGAAAAAAAAAACCATGGTAGTCACAGGGACTACCGATAGAAATGAAAACTCAAAACAATTAAACAACTGTGTTCTCTTTCCAATCAATTATAGAATGAATTATTTAAATTTTATAATTTGCAAATTGAAATTATTATCATTTATTTATTATACATCTATTTGCACTAATAGTAGTTATATGTTTATATTTTGTACAGTTTATAAATTAATCACACATACCATGGGCTGCACAAAATCTCAGTAATTACGTAATTGGCCGTCAGTGTGAGTTTTTTAAAAGAAAGGAGATTGTATGTCCTTACCAAAACTTTTTACTTGAACTAAGATGTAAACCTCCAATCTCAAGCCATAGAACGATATTGTTATTTTGTCACCGCTTCATTGTCCCACGAAGTCCCACGGTGAACACTTCATGATGGGAACTTGCACTGTAATCCGAGTACGCGTTATCTGGTTCTAGGTATTAAAGTACATCAGAGAGGTAGTACAGTAGGTAACACAATACACAATATCAATATTAAACCTACACAGGCCGCTATACTGCGCGTTGCTAGTATGTCGCAAGTCGCGCAAGGATAATACACAACGCTTACTAGCATGTTATGACGCTAAATCGTATATTTATCTCCCACCAAAAATACCGTTCAACGCGCCTAAAAAGTATTGAGTTTAAAAACTTGAGACACCCAAGCCAACCTCACCTGCACGTGGTGCACCCTGCTGAATAACGAATGAGGCAATGGCGAAAGCGGGGTGATAGGGTTTTACAGCCTGACTGGGTCGCAACCACCATGTATATAGCGAAAAAGCCCGTAATAGTGATTCGCTTCTGCGGGTCGCATTTCGGAATCAGCCTACGCATATCCAGCTTTTTGCATACTGGCATGATAGTGGCGACCGACGATGGATAGTGGGTTAATCGGTGGTCGCTATTATTTTTGGATTGCACTGTGCTTACCATCAGGCATAGTGCAGTCATTTTGCCGTGCTACAATAAAAAAATATATATATATCAGTTACAGTTATACAAACAAATTGGACTCCATAACTCCATGAAACGCTACAAACATACCTTAGTAAATGTCAGAACTTTGAAATCTAAGGGATTATGGGGAACCATCGACAACTTACCTTTCACGTGTATTAACAAGTCACTAGTACAGAGCCGGTCAAAGAGACAAGCAACTAGTTTCGAAGACGATTAATAATTAATTTGACTAATGGAACTGTTTGTTTCATTCAAATATTTGACACTATTGTGAGAATCTGGCGTCTGAGTTACAAGCTAACGCAATGACTCAACATGTATAAGATCGTCGAATTGACAAAAAAAATATAGTAATAACTAAATTGTGTAACAGTAAAATTGTTATGCCCGTCGGACAATTAAATGCCGGTTTCGTCCGAAGAAATACAGACCAAAATCAAATAGACTCACTATAACATAATTACGCTACATTTATATTTATAAAAGTGTAGTCATAATGTACTTGGAGATGCCTTTAATTTCTCTTTATTTTTGCATCTATTTCCAGAATAGAACTCTATTCAGTCATGCCGCGCCGGGTTTATAGACTTTCTTCTCGATGACTGGGTTGTTTCCGAACCGGTGGTAGATTTTAACATTCATAAGTGCCTT
Source organism: Antheraea mylitta (assembly GCA_014332785.1). Lineage (NCBI taxonomy): Eukaryota > Metazoa > Arthropoda > Insecta > Lepidoptera > Saturniidae > Antheraea > Antheraea mylitta. The sequence goes on along the minus strand of JACEII010000050.1, from coordinate 3,282,063 downwards.
TTAGGGTCTAAACAGAATAAAGTATTTTTGATTTTGATTCAATAAATGAGTATGCAAAGGCCTTGATACCTGACGTCACTATTCGAACGATTCGACAAAGTTTGAGACGGATTAGTTCTATAAATAACCCCATTATTTCCTACGGACGAACGTGACGTGACGTGACGTGAAAATTGACAACTTCATCTGAGTATTTTTTTATGTATTCATTATGAAAACTAGTCCATGTAATTCTCCACACGCCGACTTATTTAACAATTTTTATTGTAACGGGCTCAAAGACTTTGTCTTGAACAGTAATAACATGCAAACAGGGATTAGATAGGCAAGATCACTTTCAGATTTATCATAGCCATAATCGCTCAACGTTTTCACAATTAGTAGTTTATTACCGAAGGACCGCTTATTCATTATAAGATATTTATTTATTAATCTAATCTAGTCTATACTAATATATAAAGCTGAAGAGTCTGTTTGCTTCAACGCGCAAACCGCAAGAACAGCCGGTCCAATTTGAAAAATACTTTCACTATTAGATAGCTCATTTATCGAGAAAGGCTATAAGGTATCATCATCCTAAGACCAATAAGAGCGGAGCACCAATTAATAATGTTTCAAAATGAGGGTTAACATGTGTATTATTTAAAAATATTTTCACCTACGTAAACGAAGTCGCGAGTTAAAGTTAGCGTTAGCCCAAAGTGACTAGTCCACGCGGACGTATTCGCGGGCAGAATAAATTATC
>JACEII010000050.1:3263550-3281308 GCA_014332785.1 Antheraea mylitta | reverse complement strand
GTGTCTAATTTTTCGGGAGCGCCGTTTGGTGGTGCTCCCTGTGCTCGTCTCTTCGATCCCCCAGATTGTGATTATCCGGGTTGCGTGGTGCGTGTTTTAGGTGGTTGAAGCCTTCGCACCGTTTCGCACCGTGGTGGCCTAGCTACTCTGGGTAAATAAACGATTCGATCTCGATGTTCAATACTCCATTGGGCTGCAGCAAATACAATACACCACGTACCTTGGACGGCTACAACACCTTGATTGATCCACCAACACCGACGGAACAATTTGCCACGATTCAATAAAACACATGGATATTTTGGTGATTTTCAGGCGTAACGATTTTCATACACAAAACGATGGTGTCGATCCAATACTTAACGAGTAAGTGACGCATGACAGCTGCTGTCAACTACGTTTTGCTACTGCATTAAGTATTGAACACGATTCATAATGAAACAGTGGTAATCTCGGCGGTCTGCTGAGCGGTCGATCGATAGATGTACCTGGATGCGCCTTCCTCTCAGCTTGAATTTTTTTAACATGCTTTATAGGATCTAGCACTTGATCGCAATTTCACCTGACGTTAAATGAGGATGTTGTCTAAGAAGATAGACTTAAGTGACATATCTAGCCAGATGAGTGAAAACCACAATCACGTTGATAGGGCTTTTTTAAAGTCCTCTGACTACAAACCACCCTCAAGTTAAAAATCTATCGCCAAGCACCTGTTAATGTGTTCTGACAGCTGCATTTGAGAGCCAGTCCCAGGTTGGTTTATTGTGTTTACTATCTTAGACCTCATCTTCAAATAGTATCAGATGAGATTGTGATCAAACACTAAAACCTATAAAATATAAAAAGCGTTACCAAGAAATCATGGTTTCGTTGTACTTCGTAGTCCAGTGGAGCTGTTAAGACCTTGCTAGGTCAATGGCGTAGTCAGTTCGAGAAAAAAAAAACTCGTTGTACTTCATAATTTATTAGTATTTTTAATTAATCTATAATTTTAAGTAACCTGTAATATTAATCATAGGCTTCCTGTAAAATACTATAAATGAATAAAGAGACCAGTATACTAAATTTAGTTAACACGTTAACTGCCAAAAATGAAATATCCCGTAGTTTGTAAACTTGCTCAGGAATTTCACTACGAGTTGTCTTGTCTTTTCTTTTGTTACCATATTTGCAGTAATCCGGTGAAGTTGTTAAGGCCTTACTAGACTAATAGCGTAGTCAATTCTAAAAAACATATTTGTACAGCTACGAGTAGAGTATAGATCGGTTGTATAAGGAAAGAGACATAAATCAGGCTTGGCTTACGTGAACCTCTATGTTGTTACCTATACTAATCTTAATCTATACTTACTAATACTAATAATATTATAAAGAGGTAAAGTTTGTGAGTTTGTGACGTTGTGACGTTGTGATGTTGTGATGTTGTGGCGTTGTAGGGGGTAATCTCAGTAACTACTGGTCCGATTTGAATAATTATTTCAATTTATATAGCTCATTCATCGAGAATGGTTATAGGCTATATATCATCACGCTAAGAAAATTAGGAGCGGAACACAGATGAAAAATGTTTCAAAATCGGGATGTTTTTTCCTTTTGAGAACTGCTGCGTGTTAGTGTTGGTGTTAGTGTATCTATTCCATGTGAACGAAGTCGCGGACAGAGGCTAGTTTTTATATCATTACGAGATAATTTGTTACATGTTTTTTTTCTAAAAACAATTATTGCCTTATAAATTTTATTTGTGTAATATGACTTTGAATTTTGATTCGTAAACAACCGAGTTATCTGTCATCGTTCAGACCGAGTTCGGAAGTGATCGGTCACATCTTACGGCGCGTGCTCTCGATTCATCAAAATTACTATTGTATTGTACAACGGCCATCAATATGAATTAGTATTGCACTATTATTCTATGTAATATTATAAATGCGAAAAGTGTTTTTTGTTTGTTACGCTTTCGCGCTTTTGCTATTGTACCGATCATGATAAAATTTTTAATACTTGTACAGAGAAAAATATAAGACACCTTTCAAATAGAAAAAATGTATCATTTAGCGAGGGGTAGGGGCTTGGCAGCGAGGCAGTATGGGATGTGAGGAGGTCATCTCGTAGAAGCAGGCGGCGGAAAGGGCCCGCAAGAAAGACCCTCAGAGCGGCCCTCTCCGCCAAAGGCAGGCTAGCAGAAGGGAGAGGCGGAACATTCACCTCCTCCCATTACCATAGCCGAACTAGAGGAGATGGGTTGGGGGGTCCATCTTCTCATTGCACTGGTGAGGTTGACGAGGGGAAGCGACTGGCTATGTACCCAGTTGCCTCTCTATCGTAGGACGATGCCTGGCGACCACCTTGCTAGGCTGCCGCAGGAACGGTTTCTCAGAAAAGAGTCAGATCGGTCCCTAGCCGCCCTTAACATGCGGCGGACAGTACACCGTGGAGCTTTAGTCCGTGCGAGTCAGACAAAAAAAATGTTAAATCTACATTGAATGAATACTTTAATTGACTTTTAATTTGTATACGGGCGAGCTTAATGCTATGAAGTATTTTCTTCCAGCTAACAAGTGATATTGTTGCCAGTCTAACAGTTTTTATAGTAAATACCTATAGAGGCATCTTCACTCGGAGGCACAAGCTAGTTTTTATATAATTTGCTGGTTACTTATGAAAAACTGTCTAAGTGAAAATGTATCCTTAAAACTGTTAATATATAAGTTTTTAGTTACCTAATTAATATTGACCTAATTAGCTTTCACAAAATTAAGGCCACCTAACAGTAACGAATACTTCGAATCAGCTGTATGGAATCCCATAAATTGACTGATGGATGGATTGATCGACCTATCAATCTCGTTTACAAAACTCTCTCGACATCATCATCATCATATCATTTTTGTTAAATAAAGACTTTTTATTATTTTATTTTTATTATTTATTTTATTTATTTATTTATCATTAAACATAAATTTTACATAAATATGACAATAATTACAAGTAACTGTAATATTTAAAATCATCCAATCTCGCCAACGGCTGACAGCGAAACCAGACAAATAAATGATTCGCGTTTTATTAATCATGGCAGTTGTAAATAAAGAATAATATAGGAATAAACCGTCCAGTTCGGGAATAAATGACTGGATAGTTAATCGTACTGGACGTTTCATAAACAAACAAAGGTGCATTTCAATCCTTCACTGCAAAGATTTAAAGCCTGGAATCCTGTGAAATTTAATTTTGATAGATGTATATGGAATAATGCAATTTTACAACACCATAGATGTATTAATTTATGTCTAGATGGTACAGTAACTTTTTTAACCGACTGCGCTTTAAAGAGGTTAATGATCTTCTAGTATACCTATTTATTGTATGTATGTATATTTTTGTCTGTTTTTTTTTTCTCGAACTGACTACGCTATTGACCTAGCAGCTTCACCGGACTACAATACATTTTTATGATTTTATAGTTTAAGTTCTTTATGGATTTTAAAGTATGAAATGTAGTTACATTCATATGTTCTTTGGGATTAAAATAGGATATATATCGTTTAGGTACGAGATTTGTGAAGCAATAAAGAGAGGGAAGACAAAAGAATTCCCTTTTCCCTATATAAATACTAATGTATTTATAACTTGTCATTGTTTCTTTTAGTACTAGCTATATATTTATGATTTTATTAAAGACTAAGTTAACTTTGTTTTTTTTTATATCAAAGGCGGCAAACGAACTGGTGGGTCACGTGATGTTAAGTGATCAGCACCGTCCATAGACACTAGCGACATCAGGGACGTCGCAAGTGCGTTGCCAGCCTGTATATGGGTGAAGGAGTAGGGAAAGAAGGAAAGAGGAAGGGACGTGGGCCCCCGGCTCTCTCACTGACCGAACGAAACACAACAATGCAAGCACTGTTATTTCACGTCGATTATCTGTGAGAGGGGTGGTACTACCCCGGAGGAGCCGACCCATTCGTGCTGATACCAAAAATAGCTTCAGCGGGGCTCTACCACCTACAACATTTTTTAGTATATATATAGTTATATTTAAGTATTCCGTATATAATTAAAATAACTAAATAGTTTTATCTGACTTTTACTTTTTCATGAGTTATGTAAATGAAATAGTTATCATCAATTCATTTTATAATAATACTAGCTATTACCCGTGGCTTCGCTTGCGTTAATGATGTATGTGTATTTCGCTTATTCCTCGCGATCAATACTTTGTGAAAGATACCAACGTTAATACAAAATTACTTGTTGTTTACTTGAGTGGACGTAAAAACGTAACAAACAGACAAACTCACATTTATATTGATAATATTAGTTAGATATATATTTTATATTAATAATTACAAAGCATTTTTTTTCAGATCATTGAAAAAAAAAAACAATTTCTGGCTTCGAATTCAGAAACATCTATGAACTGTATTCATATTTGTAATTTATAACAAATAACTATATCAGATATAATAAGCAATGCTTTACAAAAATCATCCTTCCTAATATATCTATTTTATTGTATTTTCTACAACTAATATCTAACATGGTATTAGAGACTTGCTGTTGTTAGTCAACCAAACTAGACAACTAGTACTAAAAATGTATTGCGTCTATTTTAAATGCAAGCGTTTATATTCAATGGAGATATTACATGTGTAAATTCTGTATTGGACTATGTAGTAAGTAGATTTTTTTTGCTTTTTGCTTTTCTTAGTGCTTGTTATATTTTATAAACCTTATTCTAATAATTCTCTCTTCTTATATCTATTTTACATGTTACTAATATTATAAATGTGTGCGTGTTTATTTATTAATAATGTAGTGTTCTTTAGGGTCAAGACAAATCCGCATTAAAAATGCAAATAGACAAAATACAATAAAATACTTCTGTTTATTCACAGCATATAAATAAGAGCTAAATGTCTGTTCCAGTAATTTGTTATCCGCAAAAATCCGACATCGGCTTTGCCCGTCACAAAGCCAGAACACGGATCAACTGGGCTTTACCCGGACGGTAAAGCGCGAAACATTCACACTAATTGCTATACGATGCGAAGCGGTACTATGCTACGCGGTTGTACCGTGCGGGCGGCGTGCGACACCCGTCGAACCGGATTTGCATTCCCGAGATAAGCACGATTGCTCATTACGTTCGTGGCTTGGGAAGGGTTGTAATTTGGATTATCATATATATACACCTGTTTTGTATATAATACGCAGACGTATTAGAAAATCTTCATTTGCATACATATGCTTACCATTCTTAAATGAAATCTGTTCTTTTGTCCTTTTAGAAATGTTTGCATTAGGTTTTGGAATGTTTAAAGTTTTGTTTGAAGTCGTCTGGTAATACCTTAGATTACGTCGCTTAATAAAGACATAAGTATTATGTGTTATTAATGGAATCTTAGGCTGCCATGTAGTAGAACTTATTCTATACTAGTTCAAAACTGCGAGTTCATCTGTGTTGCTTACTATCTTAACAATACATTTTATGCTCAAAAGGAACGAATATACTAACAACAAAAATGAGACCAAATCTTCAATTTTCGGTGTGACTATTTCGTGAAATAACATAGCAACTGAACAACTAAACGTCAATCTGTCAATTCTGTCAAGATTTTTAAAGATGTATACAACTTATACTATACTGTGTGTTGTGCGGTCTTCTGCTTTATTCAGTTATTCACTTTTTGTATATAGACTTTTTAAACCAAATCTTTTACATATTGATAGCCCTCTATTATCTATCTAAGAAACCTTTTTTCATAGAATCTTTCATAAAAATTTCGTGCAGATATTTACATACACAACAAAAAAAGAATTATCCAAAAATGTGTAGCCGTTCTGAAATCATACATTACCATATGTATGTATATCCTTATACCGAATAGAATCGTGAATATAAATTTGATCAGATGGAACTTACTATATTAGATCTTGGTCATTTAGATGACCCAAAGCGAAGCATCCATCAACGTCGCCTCTAATTCCTTGACAACGTGGAGTAGCAGTAAGATAACAGACATGAATTAGGAATAGTTATCAGAGGGTCACATACCTATACGTAAATAATAATTTCCACTTAGAATGTACATGTATATTTAGTTTTTTTCTTTTATTAATATTTTAGATGTTCATCATAAACCTTAAATGTAAAAAAAACTTATTTTCTACTGAATTTGTTGTTAACTAAATAGACATTTTTTTATTGATAATTAAGTGTAAAATAAACTTTTTTAAATAAATTTGAACTGTTGATTATTACAGTACATATTTTAAAGACTCTAAATTACAAAAAAAATGGCTATTGTACTGTGATAAATATTTACAAAGAAGCTTATTATTATTTACTGCCATGAGAACTAAAAAGTCCTCAGTAATCTTTTTTTATTTATTATTATCATTTGATAATCTGGAGATAAATGTATAAAATTTAATGAAAGTGCTTTTATTAATAGTACATTAGTCAGTCATTGAGTCTAGTTTAGTAGTTTGACCGCTGAAATATTAATTCGATGTCTGCAGTTTCGAATTCTGGCATATACCAACATTTTTTTTGGAATTCGCATACATTTACTCATTTAATTTAGTAACACTAACGGCTTGCGGTGAAGGAAAACATCATGAGAAAACCGGAACCGGAGAAATGTTCTTGTAGTACTACGGTATGTGGGAAGTCATAGGAATGTGGATTTCTCAGAGTTGGAAATCGCCAATACGTAATACGTCGTAGCAGGCGTGCTGATTATACCAATGCCTTTCTTCGGGATGAGGTCTATGGCTCTGCAGTAGGTTTTTCACAGACTGATAATATTGATGAGATCAGTCAGTCGTGTAACATACTTATGAAGTAAGACATACGTAGCTAATATTTTTTTAAAGAAAATGTTTAGTAATGTCTGAGTACATCCCTGTAAGTTCGTAAAGTCGGTCGCCTAGTACGTGATGGAGGAGTGAATCGGCCGTTTTTCCCTTATCCGCAAAATTGTTTCAGAGTGGACAAATAGTTTAGGATGTCAGGGGATTTACACAGAGTGTTCGTGTAAGGGTGATTGGAAACTAATTTACTCAGGATTTGAATAATTTATTCTAATTTTGAAGTTTTTTTTTTATATTTTTTCCATCAACATTGTTCTTTTTTATATATTACTAGCGAAACCTATGAATATTGTTCCGCCCTGATAATAAAAAAACCTTGACAAAATATATATCTAAAACTTATGAATCACTTTATCTATTGGTGAAAACCGAATGAAAAGCCTTTCAGTAGTTTTTGAGTTTATCCCGAACAAACAGACAGACATGGCAGAGGTTTTTGTCTTATAATATGTAGCAACTAGTCTCTGCTTGTGGCTTCACTTGTGTGAATGTAGATTTGACCTATTTTTCGTGATTAATACTTTTTTTGGCGAAATTTTCAATGCATCTGACAGCATGTATATTAAATATCATGATGATCAATTGAAAATTAAACTGTTATAGCTTGACAAACCGACAAACCCACATTCGTATTTATAATATGAATAAGGATTAGAATAAAAAACACATGAACAGACAGAACTAGAGGTTTATGAATGTATATTTTACATAACTAAATCATCATATATTCATAATCATAACTGATAAGTTTAAAAAATAAACTAAAATCAAAACTTAATCTCCTCAAATATTCCCACGTTTTTTTCGTATAGTGTATTTCGATTCCATTAAATTACATTTTAAAGTATTTACACGCGTCCTTAACGCTCCAGTGGAATAAACGGTAATTTATGTTTCCTGTACAATTCGTTGCGTATTCAATTGTGTGTTATGAAAACCATTTACTGTTTTAAAATTCATCTTGTCAACATATTCTGTAATTTATTTGCAAGACGATAGGGTATGAGAATCGTCTCTGATTGGATTGCAACCACAATACACCCATAGGTAGGATTTTTCTAAATCTATCTGGCTAGGAACAAACGTAAAAACTTGTCGCCAAGTACCGGTTTTTGCTTCGGCAGATGAACTAGAGTTTTATCGCGTTTTGGGGTACGGCATGACACCTCACAATAACTGACGTTGTTATTATTACTATTGAAGAAGATTTTTATTAAATTTCATTCGTTTATAACAAGAGGTCTTAATGTTATGTGCTGGTGGTTTGAAAGCCTGAAACTTTGATGAAAACTTTTTGTTATAAGTGTAAATTTTAGGACATTTTAGCGCCCTTTAAAGGAATGTTTTTCTAAATTATGGTGGTACCGGCAGCTAAATTTAAGAATCTAGGATTACATCATCACTGAATTTTTTTTAAAGCGGATATTCAAATATAAAAATGCTAGTGTTTATGACTACCTGGTAGACGTGAACACAAGTGTATAATAAAGTTCCTTACATACTTTACACTTGAAATACTACACTGATCATATACAAAACACACATAATACTATTTATTTAAATTATAAAGGTTAATTATTTAAACGTTGCACTAGCTGTCAGACAGTAAGCGTAACTGATGACGACTCGAGCCGAGTGAACCCGATTCAGCGTCACCGACCCGAGCGCGATATAATCACTTTTGTTTACAAAAGTCATGCGACTAAAGATGATTTGACTTCAAAAAATTATATACAAAAATATGTCGAATTAAAACTTAGTTATTCACATTCATCCTCAGTTCAGTATTAAGAATATCAGTACTAAGTTATTTTGAATATAATACGTATGGCATTACATTAAAGTTTAAAGTTGTGTGTCAAAATTTTAAGTTTTTAAACTGACTATGAACGCATAGAATTTCTTCACACATGAGTGGATTACAACCGTTTGTCATATTTAAAGATTTAATGTACGCAATTATTTTGTAATGTTAGGGGCGTGAGAATGTTTGCTTTGATTTCGCATCGCGCTGGAATATTTATTTTACTGTAACGTGTTTCCTCATGTGTTAATGTGAATTTATATTTGTTACAAGCTGTTTTTAAACTAAGCACTCGCCTGGACTCGCGTATGTGGAATGTATTAACATGGCGTCGTAAATGTCTAAACAATTTTGATCTATTTTTTTAGTTTTTATATAAAGACTTCATCAAAATCAAAAAGGAAGTATATAAAAATCATTCCCCAATAATCTGCTTTTCCTTATGCGTAATTTGAATTAGTGATATTAATTATCTTCTAAAATATACGTTGATATAATATGGTGTAGAAGCAATTTTTATTTACTTGAAATGTCATACATAAGTTAGGCTATTATAAGGTGAATCAATATGTGGATGATGGTGATGCCTGAAAATGACTCTTCTCTCTGTGCATCCACAAAAATGATTATAACGTTAGTGTATTTTAAATATATACCGTATGTTAGGAAAATACATCTAATCAAGTTTCTCGCCGGTTCTTCTCGATGACTGGGTTGTTTTTTGAATCGGAGGTAGTATTGTCCGAGTTAAGTCCTACTTATGGCCTAAATTGGATAAAGTATTTTTCATTTTGATTATGAAAATGTTTAATTGTATAAATATTAATACTTTGCTATACTTTGACTAAATATAACAAACATGTTATTATTCATATAGGCAGAGGTAAAACAATAAAACACAGATTCCTTTTTCTGTTTCTAGAAAACAATCACGGCTTAAAAAAGTCGTACCAAGCTGCGAGCAGATGGAAAAAAAATTGAGACAGTCATAAAGACTGCTGATAGAAGTGAAAACTCAAAACTATGAAATAACTATGTTTGTTTTTGAATTCTTAAGTAAACTATAGTATACATTATTTAAACGTATTTTTTTTTATTAATTTATTATCATTAATCTGGTTATATATATATATATATATATCAAATAATCAAACATAATGGGCAGCATAATTTCAAAACTAAATATAAATATTAAATGTCCACAGGCTGCTACACTACACATCGCTAATCTAACACAAACCGCGCAAGCAAAATACAGTCACGCTCACTAGCATGTCACGACGCGAAATCATAAGTTTATCTCCTGCCAAAAAAAATACCGCTCAAAGACATTAAAGTTAAAAAAAAAACAAATTCATTAAAAACAATACCATAACATAAATAAACTAATACCAGCCGAATTACAAACCTAACCACACGCAGATGTACGAGGACACATCAAAGCAATTCTATTCATACCGTCAGACCAACTAATTGGATTATTCAACTGCGATATTAGTTCAATATAGAGCGGAGAGCCGGTCCGTGTCAAAGTACAGTGACCCTAGCGCCTTCAGGACAATCGATGGTGTCCCCTTGGTTAGCTCTAGGCGTATTGTGTATCTGTTACCGCCTATTAATGACATGAGGGGTACGATTATGTCCGAATATACATGAGTATTGAGCTACTCTATTCATGTTTATAAGTTTTTTTATAACATTTTTTTTTTCTTTATTTTTGGCAATCAATCTTTCAGATTATTACTGCCATTGTCAATAATATTACAAGCGTCGTGCAACCATTTCAATATCAAGCATCGTGTGAATCAATATTCTAACAAGATGGTGGATCCCTCGTTAGAATCTTCCAGGGAGTTTTTGTGGCATCTCAGAATTTCATGCTCCGTGGTTTTATTTTCCATTCCCTTCACTTATCCACAATGAGCTAACTTTATTACGTAAAACACCACCAAATTTACAAAATATAGAGTCAAACAACACAAGATTATGAATAACATATAAAATCCACTACAAGACAGACTAAAATCCCGCCAAAAACTCTTCATAACATTTATCGGCTCTCTGAGAGTTATTCTTGTCCTAATCCCATCCTAATATTTTGTGCTTCTTATTAAATTTTCCAATTTTGTCCATGTAACATATGAAGATCATAAAAAAACGAAAACCTTATAAACGTCAGAATTCCAACTTCATTCTCGTAGTAAATAAAAATTAGAAATTAAAAAATAAACATGAACGTAACAGACTCATTTACAAATATTTAAATTTATTTAATGCTTCCAGACGTGGAAATCAACGTTCGAACGTTCATTCACAATGAAAGAAATGAATTTGTTACAGATCAATCTAAAATGAGCCTTGTCGTTACCCTTGGTTTGCAAATAGTAATTATCCTACGTAGTTCGGTGAAGCTGTAAAGATCTTTCCAGGTCAACAGCGTTTTCATTAAAAAAAAGGGATAATATAGCCACAAAAGCCCCTAAATAAAAAAAAAGAAATTAACAAAATTCCCCAATTTTCTGATATTAACTATGAAACAAGACATTACTGAAGTTACTTCTTACTATATCTATACTCACTCCTCACTTCTATATTCCTAGATATCTCGAATAAAAAATAACTTCATTTTTAGAAATGTACCTACTTTCTTAAAATTCCACAGCTAAATTAAAAACTGCAATTCTGACCAATGGCCCCTTTAAAACAATACAGATAAACCTCACGAGCTTGACCGACAATTTATCAGTGCGAAATTTACATGCATCTACGAAGATTAATGACTACTTGTCTGTGATACTGTACGCCCAGTGGCTAACGGAATACACGTAGTGGACCGAAACTAATGGACAGAAAGGGTAAAGTTTTTGTGAATAAGCTCTGATAGGAACACATTAATCATTTCGTTCATATATTTTATTGTGACAGATTATGACACGAGTTTCTTGGAATTATTTACTCTGTAGATGCTTTATACTTGAAGTTAATAATGGGTCTTGTGTGCTTTCATAACCAAATTGTCTGCAAAATGAATATATTAATACTAGCAATAATAAAATTAAGTGCAAGACCTAGATATAAACGTACTATAATTAACACCCATTCAAAACCTTTCTACGTACAACGTATACTCGTACATATAGTACTGACAGTCAATTGTACTGTATGACTACAAAAATATCTTCAAATCAAAATTTTGCTCATAACAGTAAACAGCAAGGTTTTGGTAGGTATCAACAATGAAATACAACAAAGAAGAGTATAGTAAAACTATCTTGGCTCATGTTAATATTAAATTATACTATTTTTTTGGATCCCCGGGAACGTGCATCATTCCGTGATATTTAGTTGAGAAGTTAAGGAATGAAAGCGTAAAAATATACAAGCAAATACACCCACTTCCCTATGTATAATATTAGTTAGAATAGAAATAATAAAATAGAAATAGAAATCGTCTCTATGCAAGAATACTTTGGTGTACCAACTTCCTCAATGATCAGTTCAATGATATCACAGTTTATCGGTTTCAAACGAAGCACCATCCATCGCTGTAGATATAGATATATATTTTAACATACCTGACCGATGAATTACTTCTCAGTATTTTCCCGTAAATCGTCACAATTTAAAAAGATTGGACCTAAGTCCAATTCCCGATTCAACAAAACGCTTGTCCGTCCTGATAGATGTCCTCAAATGTCTAGAAAAACATATAGAAAACACAATTTTATACTTTAACCACGGACTCTTATAGTTTAAATTTCATCACAAATAGAAACCTGCATGGTCAGATCAGAGTAGAAAATGTGACGCTGAACTCTGAAGAGAAATCAGATAAAGCTGTTAAAAAACGGGAGCAATTACGTTTGCCTTATCTATCGGATTTATACGTCAGAAGCGAAGCTCGTTGCCCTGTTTAGAATTGCTAAAAACAAGGCGTCACATTTCGGGGTGATCTGCCAATTAAAATGAAATCCCATACTCATTAAAATTCAAAGACTCTTTGGTGTAAAATAAAAAACGTTAATAAACATTATTTTTGTTGAGATATTGCTAATTGGATGGCTAATTGCTTATGATCTTTTAGCTGAAAAACAACTGTTTAGTAAAACAGAAGGACATATTTAATAGTCCACCTTCTTCTAAAAATTTGGACGGCGTTCGATTGTTTTAAATAAAAGTGTCATCAACCATAGAATTAATTTATCTAATTTGTAATTTTATAAAAATTTTAGTTTTATTGGCAAAATCTCTTGATTTATACAATTAATTTTAGGCCCTGAGGTTTAATTAGGGTTTTCTGAAATTCCTAATACATTTGTACTATTACCATTTATTGTTTTTGATTCTTGCTCATCTTCATGAATATCTTATCATTCTGGAGACTCTCAATGTATTTTATTTTCGTGTAATTTATCAAGAAAACTATAATCATTCACTTACAAGGTGTAACCTTGGATGAGCCAAAACATGACACCCGTTAGTATATATTACCTTATCCAAACGTAATACATGAATTGTTACATATATCATATAGGAAATAGGATTTCCATGGCGTTTACGCCACATAAGTCAAATAAATTATGCATGTTAGCACTTTGAAAGCAATTACTACATTTCCATTACATAACTCAACAATGTCTATTCACTTAAGTCGGCTACGTTAGTATGGATTATATGAAAATAAGTCATTTTTATTGAAACTCGTTAAAAGGAAGACTTCAGGCTAACCATGTGTCCAGCACAATTTCCCATTGGCAATCCTTTCTTCATCTGTGTTATGAAACACCTGTGCATAATTTGATCTCTTCAGACTTGTAGTACTCAGTCTTCATTGAAAGAGATTGCAATGTTGCATTTCGTTGAAATACTAACATTAGTCTTTTGGAATGTGTATTGGTGGCAATAAGATCACGACCGACTAAAATCATATCTAAAAGTAATATTTTATCTACAACAACAGTAATCAAAAGAGACTGAATTAGAAAATCTGTTTCCACACTTTTCAACTACGCAACAAATCCCTGTCCACTCCTCTAATAGTGGTCTACTGAATAATAATCAAACTCACATAAAATTTCAATAATGGCTGTGTTAACTACTCCTTCATGCAAATCGAGTTCGCATTGTGTTTGGGAAGTTAACTTACTTGCTTTTAGCAGTTGATTTTTTTTTAATTCTTTTACTTCATTATATTTAGTTTTTAAATGTTTATAAATTGGATTCCTCACTAATAGTGTAAGAACCTTCAATGTATAATCGATACTTTTAAATAATGTGTCAATTAACAATAGGGAGAAGGAAGCAATCCAAAACTTTAGTTTTTATTTCAAATATTTATAAAATCCAAATTACAATAATCAAAATAACCTTTTTTCAACAGTTCTTCTTTTATACGTAATAGAGCTAATTTAGGCTCGTATTTTCCATAAAGCCTTCACTCAAAGGCAGTACTCAAGTCACATTGTATGTATTATAAATATGTTTTAATTAAATCCTCTGACAAAGGCAACCTACAAACGGACGTTCCATATAGATTCTGCTAATCCATTTCATACGTCACTAATAAAGCTGCTTTAGCTGTTCATCTGTGCGAAACAAAGACGGCCTTTAACGGCCTTTGGCCTTTCTGAAATGTGGCTGTGACCATTGTCCATTTAGCCTGGGGCGGCAATATTCAACCATTGAATTCGGACCTGTAACGGCTAGCTGATAAAGGCACGCAATAGACCGGTTTTATCTGGTTCATACCGGTGCAAACCAGATGTAAGGGAAATGAACCGGGATATTATTGCCGGAATAGAACCAGAATGTGGTTTCCGTATATGAGACAGTGACGTTTATAGGCATAGGTTTGTACGTTTGTAATTATGTTGCGCTATCGATATAGATGGTGAGATTTGAAGGAAAAACTGTTTGCTACATATTGCTGTACAGAGAATTTAACATCCTTTAAGGGTGTACTTGTTTGACAATTTTTGTAATCTACAGTGATGTCATATACTCTCCAATTAGTACTACTCTATGATAAAATTATTATTATTCGCAAGCGTTTTTTATATCATAAGCGGCAAACGAACAAGTTGAAGCTATCACTGGCTTTAGCATAAATAGTTGTGCTTATCCGGGGTAGTATCATCCTCTCACAGTAAATCGACGTCAAGTAATAGTTCTTGCATTGTTGCGTTTCGTTCGGTCAGTGAGAGTGCCGGAGGCCCACCTATCCTCACCTCCCCCTTCCCTTCCTCCTCATCTTTACCCAAACGCAGGCTGCGAACGCACTTACGACAACCCTGGTATTGCCAGTGTCTATGGACGGTGGTGATCACTTAATATCAGGTGAACCACCTGTTCTTTTGATATATAAAAAATCCCTACATCATGCTATGGTGTCATCATAATGTTTTCTTTCTCCAGAAACTCTGATTTAGTTGCAAGGATTCGAACTGACGTCCATTGATGGTGTATTCGAACGCGCTATCAACTAACCCATCATCGCTTCAAAAAGTTGTGTATTTTATAACTAACATTCGTTTTTATATACACTACAAAGAGAGAGAAAGAGAAAAATTCCAGTAGTCCGGTGAAGCTGTTAAGCCCTTGCTAGATCAATAGCGTAGTCCTTTCGAGAAAAAGAAAAGAGAGGAGAGAGAAATTCCCTAACAATCGGGAATCATTCATTGCTGTATTAT
This sequence comes from Antheraea mylitta, assembly GCA_014332785.1. NCBI lineage: Eukaryota > Metazoa > Arthropoda > Insecta > Lepidoptera > Saturniidae > Antheraea > Antheraea mylitta. Next base: position 3,265,936 of record JACEII010000050.1, on the reverse strand, counting down.
AGTACAACTATTGTCATATACATATATTGACAAAAATTATTATTATATACGTTACATATACATTGTAAAGACATATATTAAACAATAGTATTATATTACGTGTAATAATATTACTAAATACATAAATCCACACGTCAATCACTGAATAATGAGGTACAGTGCGTGCCGCTGGAGGCGATTGGTTAATTAAATGCTTTCACACAGACCTCTATACTTACTACAATTATATTGGTTTATATGACGACACAATGGATAATGAAATGGACGTATTATTAACCTTCAAAGGCTTTGTAAATATTCATATTAGTATAAAATCAGTTTCAAGTGAACGTCTTTTTTTTCTTCGAAATGACTACGCTATTGACCCAGCAAGGTCTTAACAGCTTCATCGGACTACTAAGGCGAACGCTTAAGGCACTCAGCCGATTTTATTTTGGCAACCAGCTCAAGGGTTCATGGCACACTTCGGCTTGGCTGTTGCCTGTTGCATTCAAAATCGCGACCTATCTTAGCTAACTATTCATATATGTATGAGTTGTTGAAACGTATATGTGTACCAAGCACACACGCCTCAATAACTCCTCCATATATTTATTATCGGAAAATTGAGAGTTTTTCAGTTCGATAAGGGAAAAAAAAGTAAACCTTCCACTTTCATGTGTAAGCATGTAGGCGTGTACGTGTGTGGGGGTGATCGTGTAGTGTTGTAGCAGTGATGTATATTTGTGTGTCACCGTATCGCGCAAGCAACGCACTCAAGGGCTCCCTACCAAGGGGTTCGATCCCTAGGCTTGAGCCGCTGCCGTGGGAGGCCTAATCGGGTGCTCCACACCGCTTATCCTATTTCTTTATAGCGAGCAAATACACACCGTCGATCGAGTAGTAATTAAAGAATGTAGTTTCTCAAACCTTTTAATTATTTTATGTTAGACTAGCTGGCCCGTGCAACTTCGTTTGCACCAAATCGTTATTACCGGTTTCAAATCGCGATGGCAAAATAGGGGTTGATTGTAAAGGGTTGAAAATTCAGGGTTATATGTATTTTTGTATGTTGTATCATAAAAAAATAGAAATTAAAAATATGGTCTAAAAAATAAAAAAAAAAATTAGGGGTGGACTACCCCTAACATTTAGGGGGATGAAAAATAGATGTTGGCCGATTCTCATAGATGCCGGATAAGCACAAAAAATTTCATCAAAATCGGTCAAGCCGTTTCGGAGAAGTATGGCAACGAAAACTGTGACACGAGAATTTTATATATTATATGAAGTTGTCACGATGTTTTTTAGGTAATAGCCAACGGTATTATTACAAAAAAGTTAAATACGAATTGAATACTCGCTTAATAAAGATTTAGGTAATTATGTATTAAATGCACCGCGCTCGCCAAACATATATAACATCTTGCTCTTTTATTTCTGTTGGGTTAGGTTGATCCTGTAATGATCGATTTGTGATGTAATGATATCGATTTGTGAACGGAAATAATGACGTCACTACTGGGACGCTTTTGAGAGGACTTTTTTTTCTTTTTTTTTATATCATAGGAGGCAAACGAACAGATGGGTCACCTGATGTTAGGTGATCACCACCGTCCATAGACACTTGCAAGACCAAGGGAGTCACAAGTGCGTTGCCAGCCTGTGTTTGGGAGGAGGGCGAGGGAGACAGGAAGGAAAGGAGAAAGGGGAAGGGGGAGGGTAGGTGGATCTCCGGCTCTCTCACTGACCGAACGAAACGCAACAATGCAAGCACTGTTACTTCACGTCGGTTTTCTGTGAGAGGGTGGTGCTTCCCCGGACGAGCCGACCCATTCGTGCTGAAAACAATAATAGCTTCAACTTGGCTCTACCACTACAAATAACTTCCCTAATGGAGCTGGGGAATGCGCGATGTGATGGTCTTGGGTTGTCGATTTATGTGAGTTAAGTAGAAGATTTAATATTATATCATCAATGTCATAGATAATACATACATATGCTGAAAGTCAATGTTTTAAATCAGTGTAAATTGTACCTCTGTAAATCAATATACTATCATAGAAGTATACTGTGTCCAGTTTCATTTTAATCCCATGTAGGATTTTAAGGATGTAGGATGTTAAAAAAAAGTTTAGACTTGCGGAAAGTATACCACGAGCTTGTCGTGCAGCGGTCGGCGAGCGCGGTGCATTTAATACGTAAGTACCCAAACTTTTTCAAAACAAGTATTCAATACAAATTTAACTCGTTGTAATAACATAGCAAGTGTCTCAGAAATGAAACTAAAGAACACGTGCACACAATGACATACCTTTTTTATTTTATGTATATAAAAAAAAACCTATAGGTATAGTAACAAACATTTGTGCCAGTCTTTTAATAAAGTCCAGCAAATTCGATATAT
>JACEII010000050.1:3225077-3258550 GCA_014332785.1 Antheraea mylitta | reverse complement strand
AAACATTTGTGCCAGTCTTTTAATAAAGTCCAGCAAATTCGATATATAAGGTTAGGGTACACAGGAAAAAGGTTACCCTTAAACTCAATTCACTATGAACATAATGAATCCTCCAGAAATCCACCATAAAAGTGGATTAACTCACGTCCACTCGGACAAATAGTGTATTAATATTTTATGTAACAGTTCACACCGCGGCCGCTGAGGCTGGCGCCCATAAAACTGTCATCGCGCCAAGACAAACTGCCGAGGACTCCTTACGGGTGATTTAAGGCGGATTATGGGATAGTGGACCGGATTCAGAGTGAATTTTCCCAGTACATTTCGTGTATTGGATACGTTTATAGCAACGTGATCATATAGCACTTTATATGTATTATACCATTTACATCTCTAGTTTTATTTTTTAATGAAAAGGTACCTAAACAAAAATAAAAATGAAGTGATAACGTCTTACAAATCGATTAATGCCGGCTACACGCACGAAAAGGCATGACTCATTGTCACGTTCCGCCTGTCTCGACCGTGTAAGCGAGAGCGTGGAACAAGCGATAGAGAGTCGCGATCTTTTTTATTTATATTTTAAGTGGCAAACGAACTGGTAGGTCACCTGATTTTAAGTGATCATCGCCGTCCATAGACACTAGCAACACCAGGGGAGTCGCAAGCGTGTTGCCAGCCTGTGTTTGAGGGTAGAGGATGGGGTTGCTGGAGAAAGAGGTGGAAGTGGGGGAGGGGGGAAGGTAGGTTCCTCCGGCTCTCTCACTAACCGAAGGAACGTAACAATGCAAGTACTATTAATTACTTCACGTCGGTTTTCTATGAGAGGGTGTTAGTACCCATGCTGAAATGCATGAATGCGTTCGGCTTGTGACACATGTAATTAATCTGTATAATGCAAGTAAACAAAAATATTTGAATAAACGTGTGCAAGTAAATGTTAATTTATCGAAAAATAACTGTAATTATCATTTAATTCCTTCTTTATATTATATAAAATAATGATAATTCAGTGACGATAATTCAATTCATAAAAGTATGCAATTTTTCATCATTGTTTTTCTATGACGTTAATAGGTAAAATTATCGTGTGAAAACTGACTTTACAGAGAACTAATTTTTTGACTTCTCTATTACTCGTCAGTGATTAAAATTGAAACTTCAATTAAATTTCATTATTTCCTTTCCAGTGGAATGTATTGATGAATGAATTGATTTTGTAGCGCAGTGGGTGTAAACTCCTGGACTCTCGAAAATCACAATAGCTTTAAACTCCATACATACGAATATGTAGACCTTTTGATTCATAAGTCAACAGACAAATTGACTCAGAATTTAAAAAGATAGTCTGCCATTTTGGGATCTGGTTCTCAAAAAAACAGTCGAGGAGCTAGGTCGAAAAATCGCAGGTTTGATATCCGCACGTGTGTTACACGTCTGTGTGTTAATTGTACATATACATGGTTGTCAGCTATCTAGTTACTGTTATTTAAAGTGTGATTACTTTGGAATTGTGTGTTGTGTTGTCTGAATAAAAAGAAAAACCATACATAAAAAAGGAACTCATATTAATATATATATATATATATATATATATATATATATCATTAAAACACGGTTCGTTTGAGGCTCCATCACATTAAAACTGGTGAAAGTGTCGGCATTGAGCATAGGTGTTAGAGCCTTATTGTTATAGAACTATGACTACACTGGTAGTCCGGTGAAGCTGTTAAGACCTTGCTAGATCAATAGCGTAGTCAGCGTAGCGTAGTATACTATATAATATTATATTATCCACAACTAAAATACATCTAAAAATTCCATTGTGTAAAACAAAACAGAATTGAGAAATTCTTGATTACACACATAATTACATTTACATTACATTGTAACGCCATACTGTCTTAGATAATACGTGGAAGTAAGATATCGGTGGTGAAAAAAAAATGGTTATATGTTCCTGGGACAGAAGCGGATTGACAGAGCAGCCGTCAAAAATTGTTATCCATGCTTTAACAAGACGCTGTCGAAGCGCTTCGTAGTCCGGTAAAGTTGTTAAGACCTTGCGAGGTCAATAGCATAGTCAGTCCCGGAAAAAAAATGTCGAAGCGTTTAAGACGTATCTACATCTTTTTAGGTACAATATCATTGTATGTAATAATAAAATGAAGTCCAGAAAAAAAAAAATACCACACGTCCCCTGACATTTAATTTCCCCGTATAGCAAACAAAAGACACTATTTATCCCACTAATTACACCTTTCTGACGTCACTGATGCGTTACGTCCGCAGATGTCGTCACTAATTAGACGCGAGCTGCGCGTGACGTCACCGCGTTACATTCCAATCAAATTGAACGCTAGTGTACGATGTAACACGCCCTCACTAATGTATTTAATTAGTGCAATCTATAGAGAGGTATGCTTGTTAGAGATACGATGTGTTTATTTATATTATTTGTATTCTGTTTATTTAAGCAATGTATCATACAATTTTTCAACGGTATTAAGGATGAGCTTTTTTTTTTTTTTTTTTTTATTGTAGCACGGCAAAGTGACTGCACTATGCCTGATGGTAAGCATAGTACAATCCAAAAATAATAACGACCACCGATTGACACACTGTCCATCGCCGGTCACCACTATCATGCCGGCCTATAAAAAGCTGGATATGCATAGGCTGATCCCGAAACGCGACCCGTAGAAGCGAATCACTATTACGGGCTTTTTCGCCATATACATGGTGGTTGCGACCCAGTCGGGCTGTAAAACCCTACCATCCCGCTATCGCCATTGCCTCGTTCGTTGATCAGCAGGGTGCACCACGTGCAGGTGAGGTTGGCTTGGGTGTCTCAAGTCTTATGATGTTATTCGACACCCCTTACACCCCATCTTATGATGTTATTCGACACCCCTTACACCCCATCTTATGATGTTATTCGACACCCCTTACACCCCAAGCTGTTTTTTCCTTGCTAATACTGAAAAAGGATAGTTAAATGTGGTCAAATAATCGCTTACATTAATATTATCACTGCCATATTCGTATACTTTTTGATAACAGAACCAGAATCCTGTTCAAGATTTTTTTTTTAAGTCGAGGCCGTTATTAGGACTGCAGAAATGAATATTCAAAACGATGAAATATTATTAACTTTCAATTATTTAAATGACATAATCTTTAAACTGAAATTATGAACTTTAGTCTGATATTTACTCCAAGCACTATTTATATATATTTTTATAAAGTTTATAAATATATATGTATATGAGACAGTACGGAAACTACGTATAAACACTCACACAAACATGCGCATCGACGAGAGTTTTTGAAAAGAATTCTATGGACACCACCGCGAAAACCGCTTAGGGGTCTCATCGATATTCATGTTTGTGTCAGTGTGCCGCGGCCAATGCGAACGTTTATAGGTAATTTCCGTACTGTCTGGTATATGTTTACTGTGGATATACAATCACTCATGCTTACTTGCGTGTCATGACGCGAAATCATAAGTTTATCTCTTGTCAAAAATACAGCTCAACGAGCATAAAAAAGATTTCACTTTAAAAATATGCAATGGTTATTCGATCACTATTAATAGTGTAATGTATAAATTTATTTAAGCAAACGCATGTATAACACTAAAATGACGTCCTGTTATTTCCTATTGTTAGTATCGACTTAATGACACTCGACAATGATCTCGGTACAGGTGTATTCACGGGTTTATCGATGTAATTTGGCCGCGAGTACATCGATATTCAACTAACGACAACCGACCATCGATATGGATGCACGTGTCGCATAACTACTAATGAGAATGCTATTAATTGGATGCACGTATCGTATTGCGATAATCTATAATTTGTATATGCTTTAACTATATATATTGTACTAAATTTTGTTCCTGAATACGCCTGTATAAAATATAGAACAAATGATTGAATATTTTACACGCTACAAGCAATACGTGTAATGTAAAGATATAAGGAAACCTTTTCGGTAGATTAGAGCTATTCTTATATCCTATGTTTATATCATTATTGTATTAATTCTAGCAAAATTATTGCAAAAGTACAGACATACGAGAACAGTATGGTTTCAACGTGGTATGGACATTGATGACTGCTTAAATGTAAAGTATACTTAGAATAATAACGCATAGAAAGATAGTTCGGTACTTAAAGCGATTGTAGTCCGGTGAAGCTGTTAAGACCTTGCTGGGTCAATAGCGTAGACATTTCGAAAAAAAAAAAAAAACTTAAAGCGACTGCAAAAGTGAAGCTAAAAATTTGTACTAGGGTGCAAGCAATTACACGAGTATACACGCACACCACGATAAAATCGGGTTGCCACTAATATGTAGCTTGCCCAACACCGTGGAAAATGAACTGCATTATTTGTGTATAAACCGTCGTGTGCTCTTTTTTACATTTAATGTTTTTGCTTACTTACCCCCGTCTTCTAGTCGTCACTTCAGCCTCAACTCAAAAGAAAACAATAGAGATGTTTTATACTTAACATACCATACAACAAAGTATTCGAAGTCGAAGAAACGACTAAGTTACGGGTGTTGTAGTTACTTCTTTTATTTATTCTACTGTGGTTTTTTCTATAGAATAAAACAGCTACACTATAGTTAAATCCTTATATGTTATACAGATTATTTAGACGCCAACTTTTAACACCCGATTAGGCCTCCCACGGCAGCGGCTCAGGCCTAGGTTTGATCCCTCGGTAGGGAGCCCTTGAGTGCGTTGCTTGCGCGATACGGTGACACACAAATATACATCACCGCTACAACACTACACGATCACCCTCACACACGTGCACGCCTACACGCTTACACATGAAAGTGGAAGGGTTTACTTTTTTTCCCTTATCGAACTGAAAAACTCTCAATTTTCCGATAATAAATATATGGAAGAGTTGTTGAGGCGTGTATGCTTGGTACACATATACGTTTCAACAACTCATACATATATGAATAGTTAGCTAGGTTAGCTAAGATAGGTCGCGATTTTGCATGCAACAGGCAACAGCCAAGCCGAGGTGTGCCGTGCACCCTTGAGCTGGTTGCCATAATAAAATCGGCTGAGTGCCTTAAGCGCTCGCTTTAGTAGTCCGGTGAAGCTGTTAAGACCTTGATGGGTCAATAGCGTAGTCATTTTGAGAAAAAAAAAAAAAAAAACCTTTTAACGAACACATTTTCCAGTATGTAAAATATGTAAATTACATAATGTATACGTACCTTAACTATTTAACACAAATTTGAATATAAAAAAATAATTTATCGTATCACTAAAGTCAATTAAAATGGAGAAATAATTTCCTTATCTGGCAACACAGAGCGTTTACAAAAGATGGAATAAAACAATTGTGTTTATTAAGATGAATAGTTGAAATACTATAGTATGTTAATAGTTTACCTGTTAAAAGTGATATTAACACACTTCACTTTCCAGAGGTGTTGTGACACCATTTAATTGCAGAACTCGTCATAATTATTTATTTTCTAAGAGATGTGTTCGGGTCGCAGTGACCTTGTACACTACGGAGCGAACGGGCGTAGGGAGCCATTTCTGGCTCCAATTTAGATGCTTCAAATTTTAAGCGCGGACTTGGTTTCTGTGCGTTATTATTCTAAGACTCTACATCAATGTTTCCCAAACATTTTAGGCCAAACCCCATATTAACATTTCTAAAATTTGTATCCCCCTCCATATATAATTTTTAAGTTTTAAAAATTATTTTGTTCCCTTAAGAAATACAAATGATAAGTTTTAGGAAGAAATCACTATCAAATTGTTATCAAAACATCGTAAGTAAAATTTCGAAACATATAATGAAAAACTTTCTTGACGACTCTAATTAACCAGTTGATATTGTAGTAACGTCAAACAAATACATAATATTAAAGAATTTGCCTTTTTTGTTAAATTTGTCACCGATATCTAGCATTTCAATAACTCAAAGTGAAAGGTTTTTTTTTTTTTCGAAATGACTACGCTATTTACCCATCAAGGTCTTAACAGCTTCACCGAACTACTAAGGCGAGCGTTTAAGGCACTCAGCCGATTTTATTTGGGCAACCAGCTCAAGGGTGCACGGCACACCTCGGCTTGGCTGTTGCCTGTTACTTGCAAACTCGCGACCTATCTGTGCTAACGTAGCTAACTATTCATATATGTTTGAGTTGTTGAGACGCATATGTGTACCAAGCATACACGCCTCAACAACCCCTACCCCAACCCAAAGCGAAAGGTTAAAGTCGTGTCGAGTATATTTTTAAATTGCCCCCCAGAACTATCAAATTGCCTCCCTGTGGGGTTTGGGCCCACGTTGGGAAACAGTGCTCTACATGATATATATGATATCATTAGATTATGTAATAAAATGCAAAAAACCAACACCACGCGGTGTTTCCGGACGATCACCCATCCAAGTACAGACCGCGCTCGACGTTGCTTAACGTCGTTGATCAGAAGACGAACCGGTGTTTTCAACGTCGTATGGATGTTAGCGACTATCTGACTGTGAGGAATAACCTATACTATATACATGACGTCATTACATTGTGTAATCAAATGCAAGACGCTAACTACGGGCGGTGTTCTTAGACGGTCACCCATCCAAGTAATGACCGCGCCCGACGTTGCTTAACTTCGATGATCAAACGATAACCGGTGAGACGTTGACAAGCAATTATCGAGTTAACTTCGGTTGGCATTCTTTGACATCTCAATTACATGTTCAAATTTCGAAATATTAAAGTAGTAAAAAAATAACTACGTAAACAAGAAATTATATTTCGAACGTATTCAAACTCGATGCAATATCGATCGTAAATCTAAGTAAGCCTTTATCCGCCTAAATAATAGATGGGTACAGTGTAAAAACCCTACAGGTATTAAGACATCCCATTAGTCATCTGGAATTTGAAATACTGAGTGCTCGAAGCGAAATTGTAATGTATCGGTATTTGGAAATATACGAAATAAGAGAGAATATGTGATTTTACGTTACATTTGCGGATATTTTGTTATGTAATTTATCGGTTCGATGTAATCTTGTATAACGATGTTTTACTTATTCTTTTGTTTGGGTGCTTATATATTTATTGAACTAATGGGGCGAATTTTTATGGTACTTAACCACTTCGCAACAAGTCCAAGGGTGCATCAAAGTGACCTAACCTTGAAATCAAAATCAGAGATAATGTTCGGAATACAACCTATCCGTCGAAAAGAACCGGCAAAAAACTCGAACTTTATCGGCTTGAGCTATTGCCTTGAGAGCAATGTGCAGTTGTCGCATTTTTCCTTAACTTCTGCATATCTGACGCCTTTGTTTCCTTTATTTATAAAGAGTGGATCAATATGTGAACGACGGTGATGTTTGGTATTAACTCCTCTCTATTCATCCACTAAACACTTTTGTTTGATGAATTGAAAATATATATGTTGAGAAATATACCCAATCGAGTTTCTTGTCGGTTCTTCTCGATTACTTGCCGAATCGGTGGTAGTTTTGATGTTCATTATTAGGACCTAAACTGAATAAAGTATTTTTGATTTGATTTATACCGTACTAGCTACGCCGCGTGGTATCATTCGCATTTTGACTGTCGTCAGCAAAAAAAAGCCGACTATAATATTCAACCACGCAGCCTCTTATTTCATTGACATGGACATAGGCATTGACAGTTCCACCCATCTCGCTAACATATGGTTATCATCGAATAGTTAATATACTCTTAAACACTGACATAATAGATGCGTAGCCTATAAATCAATAAAAAATAAAAAATAACATATTGCGGCAAATAGTAAACAAGTTTAGTTGCATGTCTATTACAAACAGCGAGTAGTCGCCAAACAGATGATGTTCGTTTTTCTTGTATCCGTTCTCTTGTATTCAAATTTGACAATGACAAATCCACGGCGATTTCCTCTTGCGGTTCGGCTCATACTCGGATGTTTGTATCATTTATATTCATTCGTGTTTCAGTCGCCTTGTGTTTGAGCTATACGCGATAAGTCGGTGAAACTGTAAATTATAGTAGGTGCTTCGACATTTTACTATATTTTGTTTTTTTTTTCAATAGATATATTATTTCTTCATTTTAAGATAATTTGTCTATTATTTTATCGCTACTTCGCGCATATTGATATGAATTTAACCTAACTATGAGTAATATTTTTGAAGTAAAAACTTCTTTAGGCGCGTTCAGCGGTATTTGTTGGGCAAGAGATAAACTTATGATTTCGCGTCATAACATGTGGGTAAGTGTAACCGCTAGCGCAGTCAATATTACATATACACAGGCCCATATACTACGCGTCGCTAGTCTGAGGCAAACCGCGCAACCGGAATAAGGCCGGTAATGCTGACGTAGCGTGTTATGACGAAAATTACAAATTTATCTCCTGCCAAAAATATCGCTAAGTGTGCCTAAAGAAGTTTTCCCTTGAACAAATTCGTTGGATATTCATTAGAAGTATTTTTCTTTATACCAAATGCCATCTGAAATATGGTCGTATACGTATAAAGTTTGTACAGTTCATTAATCCCTCAAGCAGAGAGCAAAAAATGGGAAAATCTCGTGTTACACCGTATATTAACGTGCTAAGCGATCCGTTATAGAATCACCCTCGCAGGCTCAAACGCCCGTATTCGAATGTTATCCCGAATTTATTGTTATTATACGCCTTTACTTAAGTGATATTCGAGATTTCCTTTCAAATGCGCTCCGAATATTTCCCTTATTTTATGCAAAAAGGGCCAGTTAAAGATGAATCACGAGTTTTCATGAATCACGCCAGTAAGCTTAAAGAGTGATGGTTCTTGTTATATTGGTTGTTGTTACGTTCACAATTATTACGTTCCGATTTTCTGTTGTAGGTTATACCTAAAGTTACCAATTTGTAAATTGAAGGTAATATTGTTATGAGGATTTGCACATTTATTATTGTAGTAAGTTCTTATGTATAACTATATAATTTTAATATTGTAAATAATCATATTTTACAAGAACATAGACTAGCTCATCCGCGACTTTCTTTGCTTTTCTTATCTAAACAATATATGACAGCTTCTGCCTGCAGCTTCTCTCGTTTTAATATAGTATTGACCTATTCCTTGAATAAAGTAAAATTTTTACATGATATTATCGGTGCACTAGCTAAGCCGTGAAATCGCAAAAAACAAACAAAGTCGCTTTTAAATTTATAATATTAGTTAGTATAGACAAGAAAAAACATAAAGTAATTTAAAGCAAAAATACACTTTAGATTTTCTTTGCTTAGAAAAATTGTAGTTTCTTAAAATTTAATTTTTATGATAAATTAACGGTCCCGGCAGCCATTTTCCTGTGTTGATAATAAAAAATCCTAAAAGTGACTTCAACGCCACCTACCGGGTCTAATTTTTAATCTAAACCAACTTTGAATCCACCTAAACACACAAAAATTTTCATCGAAATCCGTCCAGTCACTTAGGAGTTCAGTCACATACACACAGATAGCAGAATGATTCTTATATATAAAAATATATAGGGGTTCACAATTTCATTTTAAACTAGACTTGTATAGTATGACAGTACATATGCATATACCTTAAACAAGTATATAATTATAAATTCAAAGTCAGGAGGAATCCCTACTTATAAAAAAAACACGATTAGACAAACAATTCCAACCTATTTGGTAAGATAAGTAACTAGACGTTCAATTGACCATCGATAAGGTCCACTCTTATAACTCACAAGCTTCAAACTTGAATCTTATATATTCGGGCACAATCGAAACGAGACTATTTTCTATGATAGAAATTCGGCCTCTGGACGAGCTCTCGTTTAAATAAAATCGCTAACAAACATGAAGACTAGTCTACAGCAGACTTTTCGACCGCCCTGAATATAGCTCCATTGATCACAAATTTACGTAATAATAGATATTGGAACGAAGTTCCTTATCGCGCGTTGTGAAAGGGGGCTAGACGGAAAAAATTCTTACGAAAAGTTGTCACGACACTTTTTGCTATAGTAAACAGTGCGGCGTCGCATGTTTCTCTGTCTGTCTCTCTCTCTGTCTCTCTCCCTCTTATAGAAAGCAAGCCAGATATTTTCATTTCTATTTCGCATTGAACAGTGTGGTGTCGCGACGATTATTTTTGTTGAGTGTATACAGGTTTTTTGTAAATAATAAAAAAAATAATAATAATGATCCCAAACATATGTTTCCTACTTCAGTTACCACAAGCCAATTATTACGAAAATTGAGCCTATTGATTAAGTTTATATAACATTATATTTGTTAATAATAAAAAAATATATTATTATAACTTAAAAAAAATAAAATTTTATTACAATTCCTTCACTAATTAATCTAAAGGAACTTCGTTCCATCCGGGTGTCCCTGGACACCTCTCAAGTTTTTTTTGAGACAACTTAAGGATAAATAATTACCGATTTAGATTCCTATATTACTACTTTTACTTTATGTATGCACAAGTCCGTACTTGGGCTATATTCAGAAAAGCCAAAAACTTTGGCGCTGATTATATTTGGTTTCATTTATAATTATGACTTCTGGATAATTGTGTGTACTATTCACAACGACACATAATATCGCAAATAAATAGTTCAAAAAATGTGGAACGCTTCACGATTTTGCGTGTCATCCTTGCGCAGGGGCCATGCTAATCTTCTCTGTATCGTTCCAATTTTAGTATATGTACTGCCGAAGCAAGTACACAAGTCATGTTGAAATTTTTGTATATATACGTAAGAACACGGAAATATCACTAGCGCGATTTAATATTTTAATAAATATTTCATATATTAATACAATTATACTTGATATGCTCCAAAAACGTACTTTAAAATATATTAAATTAAATGTATATTAGTAATTTATAATCGTAATAATAGATATTTCCTTGTAATAGTGATTTTTATGTAAAAATTGTAGTTTTTATGTTTTAGCGCCATCTACTGACACCTTATTAAAAACAGTAGATACTAAGATATTTATATTTTTTTTATCTCAGTAATATATTTATGTTCAGATATAACCACGAGTATTTATTTTTTATATGTAATAACAAAAAAATATAATTATTACAAGTGTATATAGAATTTTAATGATTTTAATCGTACCCTGGTTTCATTAGTAACAGGAAATTAGAAAGAAAATGTTTTTATCCCGAAATATTGTCATTATTTTTTATTACCTACTAAGCATGTAAAATATTATAAGATCAAACATAGTTTTGCATACATCTGTGCCTTCTTATATTTTGAAAATTCGTACTAACATATAATAATACTAGCTTGTGCAAGCGACGTGGTTTCTGTGAAATTGTTTTGTTGTTTAATAGGAAATACATTGTCTAAATTAACTATAGCCAGTTTTTTTATTTCTTAAATGTATTTTTATTGCTACACAGTCTTTATTGTTTTCCATATTATAAATTAAAATTGTTTATTTTATTATGACAGTTTAGTCCCTGTGTAAAGGGTCTAAATAATGCAGACAACAAACACTTTTTTTTTTTCGAAATGTCTACGCTATTGACCCAGTAAGGTCTTAACAGCTTCACCGGACTACTAAGGCGAGCGCTTAAGGCACTCAGCCGATTCTATTCTGGCAACCAGCTCAAGGGTGCACGGCACACCTCGGCCTGGCTGTTTCCTGTTGCATGCAAAATCGCGACCTATCTTAGCTAACCTAGCTAACTATTCATATATGTATAAGTTGTTGAAACGTATATGTGTACCAAGCATACACGCCTCAACAACTCCTCCATATATTTATTATCGGAAAATTGAGAGTTTTTCAGTTCGATAAGGGAAAAAAGTAAACCCTTCCACTTTCATGTGTAAGCGTGTAGGCGTGCACCTGTGTGGGGGTGATCGTGTAGTGTTGTAGCAGTGATATATATTTGTGTGTCACCGTATCGCGCAAGCAACGCACTCAAGGGCTCCCTACCTAGGGATCGAACCTAGGCTTGAGCCGCTGCCGTGGGAGGCCTAATCGGGTGTGCGGGAGCGAAATTAACCCCCAGACCACGGCGGCGTCATCTGTGGTTACGCGGGCGTGGGCCTGAGCACTCTCTGTTTCGAGGGACAGGCTGGTACTGATCGTTCGCTGACGTGATTAAATCAGGAGGTTCGGTAAAAATGCATCGCGGACGTCTTTTATAACGCGCAGCGTTAGGTACGGGTTCATAGTTTGCGGCGGATACCACTAAGGAACTGGGATGATTCGTGGCTTTTTCAAAATAGCTAATCGTAAGTGATTTTACGTACGCCCAGGTAGAAGGGATCTCTAGGTCTCTTTGGAGATCGACTCTCCGAATGTACCACGGAGCACCGGTCACTTTACGTAAAACACGATTTTGGAGAACCTGCAGCTTATGAAAGTTATCTTTGGACATATGCGCAAAAACGGGGCAACTATATGTCATCACGGGACGGATACACGTCTTATACAAAGTGAGCTTGTGTCTGAGGGACATCTGACTCTTATGACAAAGCAACGGATGGAGGCGACCCAAGACCATAGCGGCTTTGTTTCGCACTCTGTCTATATGTGAATTGAACTTTAAATGTTTATCTAATGTAACACCGAGATATTTGGCCTCTTCGACCCAAGGGATATCGATTCCGTATAGCCTGATGGGCTCAAATTTATTTGCGCGTTTCGTGGGATCGAAGAGTATTGCGGCACTCTTATCGGGATTAACTTCTATGCGCCATCGACGAAACCATTCACCGAGAGTATGAACAGCTTTTTGACAACAAACACTTTCATTTAATACAATGAACTATGTGAACTATTAATTGAATTCTTTTCAGATATTATAATAAAATCTTACGATAGAAATTCAAACAAAACGAACTTTAATTATTAATGTAAACAGTCGTTTTGAATGAAAATGTTTCAAGTAACACTTCGTATAAATTGAAAATAAAACGATTCAGTACAATCAGAAAGCTCCTGACAATAAATTAAAAACAATATACATGTTAATGGTTTAAGGAAAATATACATCGTCCCCTTTGCACTCGGCAACTTTGACTTTACGATGAATAATAAGTATCACGTTTCAGTGGATGTGGTATATTTAGATTATTTTGTGAAGTTGTCATAGTTATATTAATCAGAAAGCCTATTATAAAAAATACCTGAATGAAAATTGTAAAAGATAATCTTATCTTAGTCAATTTGTTGTAGATTACTTGTTTGTTTCTTGTAGCAAGATCGACTACTAATTTTTATACCATAGTCAAATTAGTTGACTGTAGTCTTTGCCTTTTTATGTTTTATTTCTAGTAGGAATGTGTATAAAGTTCAATAATTTCACAATATGGCTTACACTTTTTAGGAGAGATTAATTATAATGGTCACGCACTCCATACTCTGATAAAATCAATATAGTTAAAAAATGCCCTAGTTTCACCAATAATGTTGGTTTAATAATAGTTTTTTTTATTAGAAGCAAATAAAATCTATAACGCTCAATAATGTTGGTAATATAATTTCCTAAGAGTGACAAAATTTTCAGAACGGCATCAGTCGTTCGAAAATCTCCTATAGCCAAACTCACTAGTTTTGCCATTATAATTTTTATATAGACTCCGCCTACATGGTACATACAATAAAATAATTATCGAAGTTACTAAATACAAGACGGGTTTCATATAGAGTATAACTAATACTATCCGAGAATTTGTCCATACTTTTTCACTATAAAACTTATTAACTACAAATTACAATGCCTACGCCTCGCCGCGCCACGTTGTGTAGTAAATCATATTAATATATTGCATAGGTTTACAGAGAGATAATTAAATAATTAATAATAGCAGTGACAGTAGAAATATTCGTAACGAATTATATTGAATGTAAGCATCCTTATTTTAAAACATGTTATAGCGCCATCTATTAACGGCTGATGAAGAACTATAGAAACGGAAATACTCATACTGCGTTTTTGTTTCAATAATACAATTACGTTTTTTTTTTTCGAAATGTCTACGCTATTGACCCAGCAAGGTCTTTACAGCTTCACCGGACTACTACAATTACGTTGGATAAACATCCTTCAGAGTAATAAAAAACGTATGTTAATACCACATCCATTTGTTGATGGTGCCTTTGTAGCTACATGTGAAAAGATTTCGTGGAGACGTGTGAGCCGACCACTGGCGTGTGACTAAAAGCATTGTAAATTTTACAGAAACACCGTCATCGCTTCCCGTTTGACGAAAAATAATGTACTTCAGTCCTGTGCGTAAATTTTGTTTTTGTTTATCCGACAAACTCACTACACTACACAGTACGCGTCAAACTTTTTAACCGCTTCTCAATATAGTGGTCCAACATACAAATTTAAGTATATATATATATATATATATATGTGTGTATTATATACTATACGTACTCTAACATCGAGATAACTTAATGCTTTATCAGAGCGGTCAAATAGATTTCACCGGACTACACTTTTAAAAATATGAGGACGCACCAATTATATCCTAAGTCAGCGACGCGCAGCGCACAGTGGCGTTAAGGAAAGTCCGCGGGTACCGAACGGTGTCATCGGCGGCAACCATGGTGCTGGCTGGTTCTCTCCACTCGGAGCTGGAGGCGGAAGTTCTTGCCCGCAGCGAGGAAATAGAGAGGCGGGGGCGGGACCTGACGGACGGGCATTACGGAAGACATACGATTGATGCCGTTCGCCCGGTCCTGTCGGGGTGGGTAAATAAAGGCTAGGACTCCCAGATGTACCGTCTGGTGCACATGCTGACCGGGCACGGATGCTTCAATTGGTACTTGCATCGGATAGCGTGCAGAGATCCCACTGCCGCATGCCACGAGTGCGGCGCTGAGACGGACACCACGCAGCACATTCTCTCCAAGTGTACGGCGTGTGACGATCAACTGTAGCAGAAAATCAGTAATTCTAGATATATAACTAGACTTCATGGTTCATTATACCTCTGGGACCAAAAACTAATTATAAAGTTGTAATTCATGCACATTATATACACAAATAAATTATTTAAACCTAGCTTAATACATTTCTCTTTAGCAACACAAGCCATTAGCATAAAATTTTGATTGGCCCTTAACCACCGAGGAATGGATTCCAGTAAAGCAACTTTTACAGCTGAACTCGGTTTACAACGACATCAAGCATTATTATTGCGTGATGTTGTATTACGGTTTATCTCTTACAGAATACATAGGAAATTATCGTACCTATGTATGTAGTGGTATGTACTCTACTTTTTGTTAAATCATAAAATTACCACTTGATGTCATGTCACAAATAATAATGCATAGCATATATCATAAAGCAATATTTGTCAACGTCCATTTTTTTTACATCACAGTAGGCAAACGAACGTGTGGGTTCACCTAATTTTAAGTGATCACCGTAGTCCATAGACACTTGAAACACCAGGGGAGTCGCAAGCGCGTCACCAACCTGTGTTGCGGAGAGGGGGGAGGAGGAAGGGAAGAAGTAAGTTTCCCTCCGGCGCTCTCACTGACCGAACGAATCGCAACAATGTAAGCACTGTTACTTCACGTTGGTTTTCTGTGAGAGGGTAGTACTTCCCGGGGTGAGCCGACCCATTCATGTTGAAGCCAGTAATAGATTCAGCGTGGTTCTGCCACGTCAAAAAAAATACCACGTTGAAAACACCGGTTCTCGTCTAATCTCCGAAGTTAAGCAACGTTAGGCGCGGTCAGTACTTAGATGGGTGACCGCGTAGGAACACTGCGTGACATGGCTTTTTGAAATCTTATATTGTAAAATGATTTGATTAATTTTTCATTTGTCATATTTTATTTATGGTAAGGGTATTTAGGGGATAATGTTTTTTCTTAGTTTTTAAATATTATTGTTATTTCATAGTAACTGATGCTTGCAATTTCATTTTCGTTAAATTTTATCATTACTGCCTAACCCTCAAGGAAAAGCTTAATGTTTTGTAATTTATATTTTTTATTATTGTAATTACGGAACTCCAACGAAATCGTACATTACATAAAGTTTATACATAGACCCATTCGATTTATCAACTTTATTATATATAAACAGTGTAACTAATCTTCATTGAGTGGATACAGCGTAGTACCACGCGTGGACATTAATCATGTGTCGGATTTTATGTAAATTCGGCTAAGTGCCACTGATAAATGGATGGTCAAGCTTGCACAGAAATTTTACGGTAACTTTGAACTTAAGACAATTTTGTTAATGGTTATTCACACTGCTATTTTTATTTTCACAGGTGTGTATCGGTGGTAGTAATCACCTTCCAATCAGCTGTCCCGCATGTTCTTTGCCTCCAATAGTATGTTTCACATCTATAGGCGCGGGTAAACCTGATTGTTGGCGTGGCGAGTGTGGGAGACGTGGTGGCGCGATGCCATGCACAAGCGACTATGCGCAATCTCTCTTACTGTACTGAGCTCCCATACCTATAGCGTAATTTGAGAATTTGAGTATTTGGGATTCGGTCAATTCACAGAAGTTTAATATTTCACATCTGCCAGGCGTCCCATGATGGTTCAATTATTTAAATATATAAGCTATATTATTTAAAAGTTTATTTAAATTAATCTAGTAGTTTGTTTTATAGGATAATTTTTTTTAAATATTTCCATCTTCACATTAACCAATTTTAAATTTACATTAATAAAATCTACTTATTAATGATTAGGTCTTTACCTATGAAATAGCCGTTTTGTATGAAAAAATTTAAACGATTTTTTTCATGTATTTTTTATTTGTATTAATCGAAGTAATCACCCATGTAATCAATGCATCTTTGCCAACGCAGTGGCAGTTTATTGATGCCCTTCTTAAAGAAATCAGCTGGATGGGAGGCAACAAATTCTTCAAAGGCAATTTGTACTATCCTTCGAGTATTGAATTTTTTTCCCGCCAATGAGTTATCCAAATTCTGGAAAAAGTAGTAGTCTGTAGGCGCAAGGTCTGGTGAGTAGGGCGGATGACGGAGAACTTCCAACCCAGTTCCTGTAACTTGGAGACCGTTCGTCATCCAGTATGAGGTCGCACGTTGTCGTGCAGGAGCAGCGGAAACGAGCGATTGACCAATGCTGGTTCGAGTAAACGTCGTTGATGTTGCGTGTCGCTTGTACCGCGTTGCTGCCACGACGGTACTCATATTCCATAATTACTCGAATATTTAACGTATCCATGATGACAAAAAAGATTGAAATGCAATGAAAATGTAACACTAATCAATAAACAAATGACTACGTTGGGTAAAAGAATTCCATGTTTTTAAGATAAAATTATTTTGAAATTAGAATTCTTAGCCAAACAAAAATTATTTTGATTTGAAATGGCCAGTACTGCAGATCGGCAATTTCATAGGTAAAGAGACCTATTATTTTAGTGTATTCAGTGTTACTAAAATATGGTAATATGTACAATTGGATGTACTATGTATTTTTTGTTTCACAGCTAAAAGTTCTGTGTGAAGTTAGAAATAAGAAATAGTCCGAAGTTCAGTGTTTAAGTAGTGGAGCTACCAAACACTGTCCACTTGATTTCATTTTTCACTGCTCAAAACGTTTTGTTTCGCTGACAGGGGTCCGTGGTGTATTGAAAAGGAGTTTGTTTTTGAGCACGCGGACCCTGCTCAATCAGGTTTATACAGCACGACCCGCTACAGGACTGATCATTAACAAGAATTATAAAGGTTTGACACGTGTAAAAATACGGTCACGATAAAAGACGTAAAATATAGTTTATTAAAGTTTACTAGAATATTCATTGTTCATACTTTCCTGGTAGAATCAACAGCCGTTTGAAACGGTTAGTAAAACACATAAAATTATACCTTTGTTGATAATGCTTACCTAATATTTTTAAATTATTATCATGAAATATATGCCCCTCAATGGATTCCAGAGCAAATCAACTTTCGTTTTATCATCTTCGGCCATATTTTTTTTTATTCATTTATTATTTTTATTATTTACGTGTTGTATATTGTAAAAGGACAGTTAAATGTAAAAAAATTGTTCAATCGTTTCTACCTAGTTCATCTATACTCATATTATAAAAGGTAAAGTTTGTGAAGTAGTCCGGTGAAACTGTTAAGACCTTGCTGGTTCAATAGCGTAGTCATTTCGAAAAAAAAAAATAAAGTTTGTGACGTTGTAAAGGGTAATCTCAGGAACTACTGGTCCGTTTTGAAAAATCAGTATTTTATAGCTCATTTGACGAGCAAGGTTATAGGCTATATATCACGATATATCCTCTCTCCTCGATATCTCCAATAGGAGCGGAGTACCAATTAAGAATGTTTGAAAATCGTTTTTTTTTACCTCTTGAGAGCTTCCGCTACGTGTTTGTGTTAACCAAAAGTAACTATTCCACGCGACAAAGTCGCGGGCAGAGGCTATTCGTGACATGGCGTGATAGTAAATAGATAAGATTTAAATCTCGCTGCAATCAAAAAAGGTCGTTGTATGAAACCAAAAGGTACCTATGATAAATAATTAGCTTACGCAAATAACGCCAAATAGCAGAGATAATGACGTCATAAATCGTACCCGATAACACTTACTAGCGAAATAGTCTCTTCATACTAACGAATCAAAACCAAGTAAGCCCATTAAATTAATAGTTCCTTATATCACGCTGACCGATACAAATCGGCTGCAATGCAGTTGAAATGTAATACATTTGTCTGAGCAGACGCTTCTCAATCATAATACCATGGTAGATTGGGGTCAATCTGTCAGTTATATTACCAAAGTACTAATGCATTCATAAAAACCCTTATAAAGAAGGATAAAGAGTCGTTTTCATTCGTGTAAAGAGACAGATAGGTTATGTTCAATTTGCAAGGGTTGTAAAATCTTGGATAAGGGGATTACATTGTGATAGTATGGGTTTATTTGAAAAGCTTATTGGAAGACTATATTTGGAATTGATATTATTTATAATATTAATGTTTCGGAAATACTTCATATGGTCTTGTTAAAATTGTGAAGCCAATTAATAGAACCAATTTTATAGACATGTAAATCAGCCTAATTTTAAGATGAATTTTGCAGGATTTTGTGATTTTGATTTAACGCGAGCGCAGCCGTGAGCAATAGCTGGTTTTATCAAAAATAAAAAATGCTTAGGTATCGAGAAACAAAACCAGTGACAAAAGTTAGCTTTTGATATATAAACAAAAATATATGTGATAGATCGAAATGATTTTGTCGAGGTAATATGCATGAAATATTTTAGAAGAATTAAAGAAGATGACTGTTTTTCTCATTATCATGTGATCAGCCTGTAAGAGACCCACTGCTGGGGCATTGGCCTCTTCCTGAATGAAGGCATGGACATAATCACCACGCCAGCACACGACGTATGCTGACGTATGATTTTAAACTATGAGAAATCCACAATTCTATATTTTCCTACACACACAGTATTACTATAAGAACACCCCTCAGGTTTAGATTTCCTCAAGATATTTTCGTTCACCTTCAGCCGATAGGGTTACTAATTTAAATTAGTAAATGTAAGCGAATTGTGAAAAATTCGTTGATCGGCCGGGATTCGAACCTGCGGACATCGAATTGATCGGTTAGACCATTAGACTATCACCACTGTTTATACAATAAACATTTACTAAACACAAAAATTAAAAAAGTTTGTGGCGTGTCGACTCATGCCGTGGTGTCGTGTCGCCATGCCAACAATCTATGTAGCTTGCCGCTATAAATGTTTCACATCAGATCCTTTTTTATACAATTGGCGGCAAACGAATGTGCGGATCACCTGACGGTGAATTATCACCGTCGTCCATAGACACCTACGAATCGAGAAGAATCACAAATGCGTTACCGACCTTTGAGAAAGGAATAGGCTCGTTTCTTGGAAAATGGCAGATTGTATTGGTCCGGAAACGTTGCCGCTGGGAGTTCATTCAAGAAAAATGTCGTGCGCGGGAAAAACGAAAAACTAATAAGTAATCTCTCTCTAAAGCCTCTTAGACTATTAGTTTTTATTCTAATATTCACTGCACCCCTCCTAAATATTATTATGACACATTTTAATTACACGAACCGCGGCTGCGATTTTAATTTAAAATATTAATCCGCTTACCATACCGCACCGAGATAATGCAGAGTTTAAATTATCAGTTAGGGTTGCAACCATCGAAAATGTTGTAAACGATAAAATAAAATTGCATACTAGACTTTTTCGAATTTTTAAGCAAACTATAGTCTGAATTATTTAAATTTCATAATTTATATTAAAATTATTAACATTGGTGTGGTTTTCACATCCATTGGCACTCAGAACAATAATTATATACAGTTTATCAATTAAATAAATATATTATGCACAAGCTTAATAAAGTATATAAATATTCACTAGTCGAACATAGCCGCATAAGTGCAGTACGGCTGGTCACGCTTACTAGCATGTCATGACGCAAAATCATAAATTTATCACCGGCCAAACCGCTCAACACGCCTAAAGAAGTTTTCACGTCAACGATGCAGAGAAATTAGATCATCGATAACACAACCCTATCACTACGTTCGGATAGCTCAGTGGTGATAATAACAACACCAATTAACAGACCTTAATTCCGCCATGACAGGTTTCTTATTAACGCTATTTGTCAGCCGTTGCGCCATTGGGATTATATGGAGGATTATATCTAATCAACTGAACTCCTTTCAGCGAGATGAATAGCGGTGTTTTATGTTATCCTGTCGACTTAAGAATGATTTTATTGTGTACTTTAAATATCAAAATTAAAACATTTTACTGCACGTTGAATTATAACCTAATTTAAATCAAAAGAAATTTTCCTGTTACTATGAATTTAGTCGGATGTAAATTTTAATCAAAATTCAAATATAAAAAGTACTTACAATAAGATCATTATGTCAAAGTTAAAGCAAAAAGCCAAATGTCAAAGTTAAAGCAAAATGCCAACGTCACGCGGTGTTCCCAGGCGGTCACCCATCCAAGTACTGACCGCGCCCGACGATGCTTATCATCGGTGATCGGACGAGGACCGGTGTTCTCAACGTGGTATGGGCGTTGACTACTGTGCTGTCGTAAATAGTAGTCTGTATCACATGTATGACGTCATCAGATTATGTAATATAGTGCAAAATAACGCGTTGTTCATTTGTTCAATTAAAATAATATAATAGTTGTACATAAAACTTTTTACTCCTTAGAGACCACAACGTAATGACTGCATTCTTCGATTTAGGTCTAGGACTCTAAAAGTATGATTTATATGTTTAAATTCACGTTACACATTTATATTACCTAGATATAACTAATTTTGTATTATTATAGTTGGTATTTTACAAGAATCATATAAGAAAATGTATCCAAATTTCTTAGGTAAACTTCACTTAAACTAATGCATTTTTCTGATAACAAACTTTTTATTTGGATACCTAGGTACATACAATTACACTTTTTAATTTAATAATACTACCACAAAAATACTTATTCATAATATGAGTATCTAAAACAAGTGTAAAACGCGTTGTCACATTTATTTGTTGTTGTATTTCTTATTTAAACCCTTCAAATCCAAAGTTTAATAAAAATATTTTAGTTAGCACGGTTAGTTGTCAAATCCAAATAAACTATTTTTTCAACCGAGTTAATCCTATTATGTTATAGCGCCATCTATCAAATTCATAAGTACATGGTCTACATTTTAATCACCAGAAACACGCTGTACACAATGAAGAAATAAAGGAGTTTTTAGCGTGATTTCAGTCTGTCATGTATTGGATTTAATATTTTATTCCTAATCTTGTGTTACTTGACTCTATATTGTGTAAAGTTAGTGGTGTCTTATGTAATATGGTTAGTTTATTGTGCATAAGTGAAGTGAATGAGAAATAATGCCACAAAAATTCCCAGGAAAGTTTTAACAAGAGAACCACCATCTTGTTGTAAGGTTGAAATAACCGCACGACACTTCACTTGAATATCGATCTCCGATATCCTGACAACACATAGACATATCAGAACACTTTTTTTAATGATTATTAGAAGATTAAAAAACTAAAAAATGTCTGAAATATTATATAGAAGATTTGGCGCTAAAGCCTTTACATTAACTTGGACTTAAAAAAAAAACAGACTAAAGAATACATAAGAAATATCCGTATTGACGACTTCAGAATTGGTAAAAGAAACGGCTTGAAAATTAAGATAAAAAAGATGCTTACAAAATTACGTAATATTATATAGAATATTTGGCGCGTATGCCTTTGTATTAACTTGAACATAAAATAAAACTCACTACAGAATATACAAGAACCATATATATTGTAAACTTCAGAAATATTGACAACTTCAGAATTGGCAGTATGGATTAATTCCCTCGCCTGTCCTATTGGACAAATATTATTACTACTACTACTATCTATACCTATATTGTCATACGAATAATAAAATAATTAATTTACTAACTGGTTTATGTACTTGTATAAAATAATTTAAAGATATACTATGTTAAAATGTATACACATACGAAATAACATAAAAAATAAGGCAATTGAAGGGTGCAAAACATACCCCAACTAATCCCTGGTATTTAGCGAGATTGAATTTTCACTTTGCATATTATATAGGATTTAACTTTTGACTAGGTATAATTAATGCTCGGGAGGTGATGAAATGTTACCCCAGGGAATAAAAATACATCTCAATGTAAAATCCTAAATATTGCAGACCCCAATGACTGCTTTCTTATTATTCCTTTCAGGCAAAAATAGTATAATATGTAAAGAGTTTGTAGTCTATTACTACCATTTTCAAATAGGTATTTTTTTCGAAATTAGAACACTGTTGACCTGGAAAGGTCTTTACAGCTTCACCGAACATTGAGGCGAGAGCTGAAGGCACTCAGCCGATTTGGGATATTTGGGCGACTAATTCAAAGGTACACGGCACACCTCGGCTTGAGCTGATGCCGATTTTGTGTAAAAATCGCGACCTATTTGAGCTAACCTAAGCTAAAGCTAAGCTATCTAGATATACGTATATGTTTTTTTTTCGAACTGACTACGCTATTGGCTTTACTGGCCTTCACAGCTTCACCGGACTACTATATACGTATATGAGTTATTGAAACATGCATGTGTACCAAGCATGCGTGCCTCAACAATTCCTATATGTATTTTGTGTCGGAAAAATTCCTCTAAACTATATAGGATAGGATAGGATAGGGAAAAATAAGGGTAGAACTCTTTGTCGATTATTGCTCTGAAAAAGAAAAACAGCGTGTAAGCGTGTATGCGTGTACGTGTGTGGTAGTGATATGTGTAATGTTGTTGTAGTGATGTTAGGTTTTGTGTCACTGTATCGCGTGAGCAGCGTACTCAAGGGCTCAACGCCGAGGAAACGGACCTAGGCTTGAGCCGCTGCTGAGGGGGCAAATAGGTAATAAATATTATTCTGTCTTGTGATAATTTCAATGTACTAGAAAAATCGTGGCCACTTTGTTAGATATTTACAGGAAGTTTTTGTGGCATATCAGAATTAATGCTACATGGTATTATTTCCCATCCACTTCACTTTTGTAGGTGGTAGAGCCACGCTATTACTAGCTTCAATGTGAATGGGTCGGCTTACCCGGAGTATTACCACCCTCTCACAGAAAACTGACGTGAAGTAATAGTGCATTGTTACGTTTCGATCGGTCAGTGAGAGCACCGGAGGCCCACCTCTTCCCTTCCTGCCCCCCCTCAACACAGGCTGACAACGCACTTGCGACTCTCCTGGTGTTACAAGTGTCTATGGACGGTGGTGATCACTTAACATCAGAAGACCTACTTGTTTGTTTGTCTCATATGATATAAAAAAAAAAAACTTGTGCACAATAACTTAGCTATATTTACCAAAATAATTATACACAAAAAATACCTTCAATTTATTGTCAATTTTAGTATTTATTGTTTGAACTAAACAATTATTTTACTTTGACTATAATTAAATATTTTGTTCAGAAACGCCTGAAGGAAACTAATAGCATAATTTTGAATAGAGTTGTTGCAAAATTATTTTCTAGTTCAGGTTATAACTTTGTGAAAATATTATAAATTTGTTTTGTTATAACCAAAAATGTTTCATTTAAAGACTTAACCTATTTATCAAAATAAAAAGATTAGATAAGCTTTTAATTTCTCACGCTTACGAACTCAAACTCGTCCTTGTTCTTGTTGGAGGTATAGTTTTTTTTTTAATTTTATTTTTGGTAATCAATCGTTATGTAGATTTTTACTACCACTATCAAGTAGGTAATGATAATACAGGTTTTTTACGATCGGTTCAATAAGCTATCAAAATGGTGGCAGTCTTGTTGGGGTATCTAAGAATCCACGCTCCGTGGTATTATTTTCCATCTATTCCACTTATTCATAATAACCACACCACATAAGGGCCACATTCCATCCCGGCCCTCTCCTTCCTGCCTCTTCAGCCTTCCCCCTACCGCCAAACATAGGCTGGCAACGCACTTGCGACTCCCCTGGTGTTGCTTGTGTCTATGGATGGCGGTGATCATTTAACACTAGGTAAAAAAAAAACGAAATATATTGCGTAAAATGATATCAACATTACAAAATATATATTGTCAAATAACACCATACTATGAATAAAATATAAAAATCACTACATGACAGACCAAGAAGAGGCCAAAAAGTCAAAATAAAGGTTTCTTACGAAGCTTTTTTTTCGAAATGTCTACGCTATTGACCCAGCAAGGTCTTAAGAGCTTCACCGGACTACTAAGGCGAGCGCTTAAGGACCTCAGCCGATTTTATTTTGGCAACCAGCTCAAGGGTGCACAGCACACCTCGGCTTGGCTGTTGCCTGTTGCATGCAAAATGGCGACCTATCTTAGCTAACCTAGCTAACTATTCATGTATGTATGAGTTGTTGAAACGTATATGTGTACCAAACATACACGCCTCAGCAACTCCTCCATATATTTATTATCGGAAAATTGAGTTCTTATGAAGCATTATTTAGGGTTGTCACTATTATCAATACTCCAATAAGACATAACTGAAACGTTCCAAACTCCTTCGTCGAATCATCAACACAAAGCAGTAACACCCACTCCACCCCGGGACCCTTGTTAATACATTAAGATACGGCTAATCCACACATAACTTAGGATTTAGGCAGTTAAACGCGGTTTAGAAGCCGCTGACCATTGTCCTGTGTTTAATTTAAACGGGAAATTGTGCCCTGACGCACGACGGTAATGATTTTACTAGCTCCGGGCAATATTATACGGACAACTCTTTATTATTTATAAAAAACCTTAACACCGTGACATAGAGTTGAAATTCTTAAATCACTTTGTTGAGTAAGACCCGATCGTTTTTGGTAGAATCTGTCGTAAGATTTTACGATTGGCACTGTTTATGCAAACAAGTCCTGTGGGTCAAATTTCTGGTTTTTGGACTATTGAAACCTGACCCATCAGTTTGCAGAGCTATTATTTTAATGATCATTTTGATTATGTTGTAATATTGTGTTCATTTAGAATTGTTTACGGCATTCAAGTTAATGGGTCGGTTGCTAAGCGTCCCCAAAGTTTGGTCAACTTTGTGCGAATATTGAACGAGTTTGAATTATAAGTTTCAAAACCAAAGAACCGTTTTTGAAGAGACCTTCTCTGACAGAAAGGTTTTTATGCTTATCCATAGGGAACAGTAAATGGAATGCAATAGAAGTAATGTCAAATAAGTGAAAGGATAGAGTTCTCACAAAATCAAAGTTGCTATCGATTTAGCAAAACCATACAATTTCCATAAAATATTATTTTCATCAATCATGCATCATAAAGCAACAACTAATTTGCTAATATAATTTAATAATAATTGTAAGCAGAGAAACCAACGGTCACGTGGTGTTTCCAAGCGGTCACCCATCCAAGTACTGACCTTGCCCGACGTTGTCTAACTTCGATGATCAGACGAGCACCGGTGGTTTCATCGTGGTATAGACGCTAGCAACTGTAAAATGTATTCTAAATGGTATGTATTCAATAGATTATTCCATAAAATACAAAAAACCAACGTCACGCGGTAACATTTGAAAAAATCTGTTTTTTTTTCTCGAACTGACTACGCTATTGACCTAGCAAGGTCTTAACAGCTTCACCGGACTACTCTCATCGGACTACGGAAACAATTTGATATAGAATTTACCTTGTATGAAAAGTAATATGTAATAATATTAGACATTTTCGAACAATCAAACTAAGTTAATACATACATTCCTGCAACAATAACAGACAGTAAACCGTTTCGCTTAGTAATGACTATCGTTAATTTAAACAAGAGAACTCGAGGGGCGAGCATAGATGTATCTTTAATTTAATTGATTGTGTTTCATTGTTGTTTTGACGTTTAATTTTAGAGATCCCGAAGCGAAATCCCTATCCGGGTATAAATTAGTTCGTTATAAATATGAAAACTTCGTTTCTGATTATATACTTAGGGGATAAAAATTGATTAATTAAGTGCATACTTAATTACTTACATTGCGACTGTACGACGAGTATTTTTCATTGCAATAAAACTTTAACACAATCATTCTATTATTAATAATTATAAATACATATCTCAAAGAATTTTAGTAAAGATGAAGTTATCGAAAGTGATTTAACATGATAAAAATTTAAGTGATTACTCCATTTTAGCCATATGATTAAATAAAATAAATGACAAAATTTTTGATGGTAAACCAACTCTGGGCAATAATTGTATCTAATTTGATACAGTTTATTAATCCATGAAACACATGATGGACTACACAAGGTCAATACAAAATACGTAGCAGGTTGCTGACGCGAAATCATAAGTTTTTCTACTGTCAAATATACTATTTTAACTCCAAAAACTGTAAAATTTCCATACAAATAACACAAATGTACAAAACAACTTTGACGCCTTTTCCCAAGGTTTCATAATATGCAGGCGGATTTACTTATGTATAAACACACGTACAATGTTGAGACTAGAGCAAGTATTAGATAGTACAACATAAAATAAGTAAACCGTGAATATTAGAAACACTGTATAACATATTCTATCCCATTCTCTCGCACATTAAGTCTATATAGGTATAGGTATATGTTTGTCTCTTTTAATGTTGCATTTTCGTTTCTTTCATTTTAAATTGACATTAGAATAAAAAAAGTTTTCATTTTAAAACTAGCTTCCTGTCGAATAAACAAATTCCTCGTAGTGAAGCTGAAAAGTAATTTAATATCTAAGTTTCTACAATAAAATTAACAAGTTCATACATTTTATAGTTATAGGGGTTTTGTCACTTGATGGAAAGAAGTAACTCAATCTACTTTATCACAGTGCAAAGTTGTTACCACTTACAGTTATTTTGGACCGTTCGCGTCTTGATACATTTTATTGGTATCTCAGGTAAATAAAATCTCGTAGTAGTTCCACAACTTCAATTGTCTATGTTAGATGACATTTTTAAATGGATTATATTTAAACCCACAAAAACATGTACAACTACTGTTGCTTTCTTTTTACTTCGGCCAGAAGTATTTAAAGAAAATACGGAGTTTCTCTTATTTGAAAACTAAGCTTTTTTATAAGTTTTGCTACATGTTACATATCTTGTTGTGATTTGACATGTTTATACGAAAAGACATCAACATAATTTAAAGGTTTCGTTTTTTGAACTGACAACTATTGGCCTGGAGTTTTTACCGGGATTTTAGTCTGTCATATAGTGGATTTTATATTTTATTCATAATCTTGTGTTAGTTGACTCTATATTTTGTAAACGTCGTGGTGTTTTACGTAATACATTAGTTTATTGTGCATAAGTGAATTGAATGACAATAATACCACGGAAAATGAAATTCTGAGATGCCACTAAGCTCCCTGGAAGGTCTAACAAGGGAGCAACCATATTGTTAGAATATTGAAATAATCACACGACGCTTCTAATATTATTAACTACACGACAATGGCAGTAATAATTTGAAAGATTGGTTGCCAAAAATAAAGATAAAAAAAAAACTATTGGCCTGAGAGGCTTTTACAGCTTCACCGGATTACTACTAGCACTTACCCTTTTAGCCATACTATCATCTCTTTCACTCCCACTCTGTGCTCGTTCATAATGTCATCTCTTTCATATCATCATTCACTCTGTACCAATAACATAATACTCAACAAATATTTTTTTATTTATAACAAGCAAAGGTCATACTTTCATAAGTCTAACATATTTTAACTAAAATTTAATCCATAGCCCTATTTCACGCGACAGTACACTGGAATTTATAAAATAAAAACGGAAATCCCGAGAAATACAGAACTGTGGGGGCAGATTTATCCTAAGCTCATTTTCGAACGTAGTCAGACTAAAATTTGTACTTGATAGTATTTAAATTCTAATCATAATTATTCCTAGAACACTTAATTAACATTGTAAATACATGACGTTTTTATATTTAAAGTACACTTATTTTTATTTTTTCGTTAAGGGAGGCTGTGATAGCCCACCAGGCCAATAGCGTTAGTCAGTTCGAAAATTACTTTCATCAATAACAAAGACAAACCATTTAATATTTCACAAAAATTAAATGAAGATCAGTGTCTAGTAGATCAAAGTCTAAATAAGCATTGACAACTGTTTAACTCTTTATGCTATTTTTGTTCGGTTTTAAAATGTAGTTAACTTAAAACAAATAATAACAGGAAAATAAAAACAAATGTAATATAAACTACAATCGCCCATCACAGTGTCGCCGATAAAAACATCCATATTAATAAAACTTAATTTAAAATTTTAAGAGAATTTAAAAAATATATGCTGGACTATGAGAGTGCAATCAACAAGAAGAAATAATAACAAAAAATGTACGAAAAAATAATAAAATGAAACAAAAAGCCCCGCCATGACAGTGTAAACACTGCCGTGACCAGGATTCGAACCTGGGTTACTACGGCCACAACGTAGGGTCCTAACCACTAGACGATCACGGCTATCGGAGCGATGCAGGTTGAGTTGAAATTACTGATATGTTACAATATAGAAATAAATGAATATGACGTGTTTGAACTGCAAATATTTTTAATTTTACTGACTTATCGAAGAAATGTTATTGTATTACTTTTTATAAGATTTATTATAAAATATAGGATACTTTCAGGGAAAAACCATGATTTTAATATTTATAATAGTGGTGGTCCATTGCGTTTTGTTTTTTTTTTTATCTAGGATTTATTGAATTTTTTGTACTGATTCCGCATAATGACAGTACCTGATGGGAAGTACGTTTCAGGCCATAAATAACGTTGACTGTCGTTGATGAATAGCAACGGCAGCCGTCGTTATTATGCCGACCTGCAAATGTGCCTCTTCATGATTCGTTTGAAAAACCCCATAGCGTAACATAACGTCAATAGATCTACAGTTATTTTCTCCGGAAAGTAGATAAGTAAGTGAACTTAATACATTTATTTTGACATAAAGTTCCATGTGGACGGAGTCGCGGGCACAGCTAGTACTAAATAAAATCCAAATTCATTCTTTTTGTATATATATTTGCATTTACGCTAATAATGTTTGTAATTTTTCAATTGTTTGTAATTCGCTATTTTATATATAGCTAGCCTCTGCCCGCGACTTCGTCCGCGTGGAATAGTTAATACTTTGGGCTAATTAACACGCAGCGGAAACTCCAAGTAAAGAACAACCAGGATTTTGAAACATTCTTCATTCGTGCTCCTATAAATGAGCTACATAACACTGAAAGAATTTTTCAAATCGGACCAGTACTTCCTGAGATTACCCCCTACAATGTCACATACAAATTTACAACATTACAGACTACCTCTTTATAATACTACCATAGATAAATAAATAAACAGATAAGAGACAGTCCACAATTAAACTATTAAAAAAAAATTTCAGACAATATTTAAATTTCATATGAACGGAGTCATCAATAGGAAAAATTAAAATAAACTTGTTTTTTTTTAAATAAGTGATAAATCAAATATTAGATACAACACTACCTATTGATGGAAATTCATACTCGTAAGTCGTAAACAACTGCCACACTACAGTTATTATATACGTTATACGTTACAGTATACGTTATATAATCATACAAAAATATTTATTAAAAATACACCAAACAATGTTATAGCGTAAATATTTAATCAGGGCACCATTAACAGTTCGCGTGACTCTATCCAAATTATATAAACAAGTCGATTCATTATCAAAAGCATTCCCTTGTTATGTTACGTCAATTTTGTCATTGCTTCTGACATAATTGGTTATTTGATTGCTCGTAAGCGTTGAAGATAATAAGGTGGCTTGTAACAACAGTGTATATTTCTTTATTTATAGAATGAATTTGAATAATGACGTCATATAATTAATACAGATTACATTTTATAGCGCGTTTTTCGCCAACGTCCATACCACGTTGAAAACACCGGTTCTCGTCCGATCACCGAAGTTAAGCAATGTCGGGCGCGGTCAGTACTTGGATGGGTGACCGCCTGGGAACACCGCGTGACGTTGGCTTTTTGTCTATTTTTTACTTAATAAAACATACGATGTAACCTGTAAATTTCGGATTCGTGTTTATTTTAAAAATAATTTCATTGTTCTTTATTTTTAATACATTTTTAAAAATACATTTAAAATTTGTTACTTTTTCAAATTAACTCTATACTCATTAGGTAAAGGTAATTACTAAGATACTAGTAAATAAATAAATAAACTAACAAAATTTATGGAAAGCATTTCTACCTTTTACGTCTCACAGCGGGATGGTTACGAGGCAAAGTTAAGGAATCAAGAACTACAATACAAACCTAATTTTGCTATACCATTTTAATCACATAGCTCTTATTTTAACAGGGTAGAGTTTAAAGTAGAACCACTGAGAGTTCTACAATTAAGTTTTAGAATTGGGGATGTATAATGTGGACATTCATAACGTATTGTGTTTTGATTACAAACGTCAGAATAGTTTGAGTACGGATAGCAGTTGCATGGGAATAGGAAATGGTTATATCTCGGTACACTAAGCCTTAGAATCCACTTGTAGCCAAGTTTGAATGGCATCAAATGGCAAACGTTATAGTACGCTCCGTTTATTTGCTTTATTGTTTTCGGTTTGTTATTGGAGCTCATCATTTATAGGAGATATTATGCATATCCATCTCTATGTACACATATAGCGAACGCATACAAATATATCTATAGCTATGTAGTAAATTCCACGTCAAGTAGGACAGTGCTTTATTACCTCTCAAAATAGCGGTCATGAGAAATTTTGAGAATTGTTTTCTTATTACTCGTTTATAAGATTGTTTTTTTTTAAATTGGGTAGAAAAATGGTATTCTTTTTAAATTATCTTTATAGAGGAGAATTTATTAAATGTTTTCCATACATTTTTTAAAGATTGTAAACTTCAGATCGAGTTTTGAAAAATGAATGTAATTTCTCAAGTGCCTGACGGAAAACAACAAGGAGGTTGAGGTTAAGGATGGTAGCTTGCATAGAGTAACAAGCCTGGTAAGTGTAAGCGGTTTCATAATTCTGTGGTAGCGAGCCAGGCGGACTTGGAAAAAAGCCCTACCACCATCATCACTGTGTTTGTCTTTGCCGATAGCTCCGACTCAGTAGTAGGATTCGAACCTACGTGCAAAGACGCGGTGTCCGAACTACTATGATTACTATCTACTTTTCTGTAGTACCTAAATCGCGTCGTCATTAAAATGACAGTACTTTTTGATGGACTGAACTGATATTAATGAAGCAAAAACACGTAGAAAAGAATCAGAAAAAACTTACTAATATTTAGAAAAATCTCTAGAGAAAATCTGTAATTTTCTCACGTGGCCTACCTCTCACCCGTGTAATTTTTCCGAGTTCATATCTATCGGTTGTAACTACACAGAAACAACACCCCACAGAGTGCATTTCGTACCAAGTATCATTTTAGATCAAACACGTGATAATGGGTATAAGAGCGCCCCTATTATTTGATACAATAAAAGCGAAGTGCCGACATATTCCGAATTCTACTGCAGAGTTGTTCCAAGACGACAGGGCGTATACAACGCTAGAAGACGAATGAAAGTTAACCCTAATTTTAAAAGCAATAAAGACGATTTTGAAATAGAAACTTGAGTTAAAGATGATGGCTTTTATAGTGACAGAGACGCGTGTCTATCGCGCACTCAAAAGCCCGGTAGGTTCGTAGATACGGGACTAATGGTGATTGAGAAAAATATAGCAGTGACATGGCCAACAATAACTTGTGGTTATGCCTTCATGAATATTGAAGATCCGATGTTGATAGGTGACATTTTATTTGACTATCAAGATACAGTTAATGCGAGTGATAGATATGTTGATATTTGAAGAATATCAACTTCAGATATATGATTTACAAATTTATAGATCTTTCATCCACGGATTTAGTTATATATGGCTTTATTAAACACTTGGCTTGTTGTTTTTATAAACTCAAGTATGTGTATCTAATCACAGTAATATTAAGCAATAAGCATTAAGCATACCTTTTATCAATTAAAGTCCTTATCTACTATTTTTTTTTATGCCAAAAGGCAGCAAACAGGTAGACGGCCCATCTCGTGGTAAATGGTTACCGTCGCCTATGGACAACTGCAATACCAAGAGCATCACTCTTGTGTTTCCGATCTTGAAGAGCGCGTTTCAGTCCTTTCTTGAAGAGCCCCATATCATAGCCCTGAGGAAAAACGGTGTTAGGCAACCCATTCCACAACGCTAGCGTACGCATAAGGAAGGTCCGAGAGAACCTCACGGATAACTCCATTATCGCCTTCATTCGTAGAGTCTTCTAGATTTGAATCTATTTCGTGTAGTCTATCCACTTGTACATTATGTAATCGTCTATCAATTTGTTGAATTTAAATATTTCTCAGTTATGGAATTAGGTTGAAGAACTGCGACTTGTCTATTAACTTTGTGAAATGTTTGTAGCTATGTCGAATCCAGTATACTGTATTGTCTTACAATTTGTAGAGTTACTGCGAAGCATATTATCTCGATTTGTTGACACGAAGGTCGTAAAGCATATATTAAACGTTGTAAACCAATGTATGATAAGAAAAGGAAAATGGTAATTACTTACTTTTGACTAACTCTGGCCTTTGACTTCTATATTATTAGTGTCCGTATGTACGTCTGGAAATGGCGCTTCTCTCTGTGTTTTCATCAAAAACGAATGTAACTATCTATGTTTGCAAAAATATGTATCATGAAAAGATAAGCCAAATCGAGTTTCTTGCCGGTTCTTCTCTATGACTGAGTTTTGTTTCTCCGAACCGGTGTAGTGAGTGCTTTGACA
>JACEII010000050.1:3211699-3225067 GCA_014332785.1 Antheraea mylitta | reverse complement strand
GACTGAGTTTTGTTTCTCCGAACCGGTGTAGTGAGTGCTTTGACATTCATAATCGCGTCTTCAGGGCCTAAATTGAATAAAATATTTTTATTTTAAGTGTACATTTGAGCTGTCCTTCGACAACAGTCCTTTATTCTGGAAGAAAGATATTCTATATCTTTGTGTATTCTTCTGACAACATGTACGCAAAATTTCATATTTATCTGTTCACTTGTTAAGGCGTAACAAACAAAGAAACAAACTGTATAACTTTATTCGTATATATGAGTAAGGATAGTGAAGATTTACATAAAAACATGCTTATATTACCAGAATCAGTAGAAATTATATGCTGAGATATAATTCAAAGTATTAATTACCGTATTGTTAACGCGTTGCTGATTCCGACGCGACACTTTGTCGTACTCAATGAATTTATTCACCCCTTTCTTTGGCTAGTTGACTGAATATTAATATCTCGGAGGGTAATCTCCGACGATTAATGTTTCGTTGCGTATACGTGTTGGTATGTTATGAATGCTTACAACATTTTGTGTTAATATGTAAATACTTATTGAAAAACGAATTTGTTGAATAGTTACGTTTAAATTTTTAAAATAGTGGTCTAGGCAACATATTAGATTTACAGTCTATCTGTATTATTACATAGTATACAATAAAGTCGCCTTTTTAACCACTTCTGTCTGTCTGTTTGCCTGTCTGTTCGGGATAAACTCAAAAACTATTGAACGTTTTTTCATGCAGCTTTCACCAGTGGATAAAGCAAGAGGAATGAGTAAGGTCTGGGTATATTTGGTAGTCCTGTGAAACTGTTAAGATCGTCCTAGGTTAATAGCGCAGTCATTACATCATTTTTTGTCATAGACTTTTTATATTTTTGTAAAAAAAAAAAATGTTGCAGGTGTGTAGAAATAAGTAATAGAATATATAATTATATTCAATCATTATTAGATATGTCTGTGTGTCTATCTATCTGTATGTCTGATTCTTTGTACAAGCATGTTTCAGGCACGATTAACTGTTGTTTTAAGTAGCACGTTGTAACCCGAGAATTACATGTAAAGATTCAGATGATTCTATTTATCACTATTATATAGTAGTCCGGTGAAGCTGTTAAGATCTTGCTAGGTCAATAGCGTTGTCATATCGAAAAAAAAAACCACTATTATATACATTTGATTCCACGCAAACATAGTCTGGGGCATAGCTAGTCAATAATTGGTGAATAAGTTTAAACTAATTGATTATTACTAAATCCTTCTATTGATTACAATTACTCTGTTGATCTGGAAGTGCATACATCGATATCTTTCATTGATTATTTATCCCAACCATTTGCTTTTTACTATCTTCAGGCACTTCAAAGACGAGAACATTGTCACGAAGTACAATATTTCTTACCAATATATCTTCAATAATTTGGTGGATGTTAGCGAAAACATACACCATCTAGATTTTTAAACGACTGGCATATCTTAAGCACAAGTAATAAACGCAAATTAACATTCCTGTGTTATAGACACAGGAAGACAAAAGTCTTTGGGTAATAGTTGTTATGTTCTACATGAAAGTCTTGAAGTTCTTTACCGATTTAAAAGTGATTAAATTCAAGCACCATGTTAAAGCAATTTTGCTATGAAAACGTTATAAACTGGTGCATTATGTAAGTATTGGTGATGCCTTAAAATATCTTCTTTTAATTCCTTTTAATTTGTCTTCGTATTTGCTCTGATGCATGATATAAAAAAAATCGATGTCTTTAAATAAGGGTAAAAAACTCTGGAAGGCTGACATATATACGTCTTCTTTATCATAAGAGAACGAACAGGTGGGTCTCCTGATGTTAAATAATCACCAACATCCTTAGACACCAGGAACACCAGAGGAGTCTGAAGTGCCTTGCCAGCCTGAGTTTGTGTGGGAGGGGAGGGGGTTAGGGGAGGAGAAGAGAGAGGGGAGGGGAGGTGGTCCTACGGCATTCTCATGAACCGAACGAAACACAACAATGCAAGCACAGGTTACGTCGGTTACTTTACTATATGAGAGGGTGGTAGTACCTCGGACGAGCCGTCCCATTTATGCTGAAACCAGTTATAGCTTCAACGTGGCTCTACTACCTATAAAGTATTCGACATACCTATATTTGACAATTAGACAAAGTTCGAAACAGGCTATAGTTGGAACCCCGTTGTTTGTGGTTCCCACGGCTAATGATTCATCCGTTATTTATTTCTAACAACGATTTCGCATAAGGGTTGTGCCTAATAGTATTTTTAACTTTGATTGTTATGTCTTCTCTTAATCTTACAATTAAACGTTAATTCTCTTTATTTTGATATAAAAACATTGATCAAAAATCTATAATCACATATTACTTAATAACGAAAAAAAATATTTTCGCTATATATAAAATTCCGGTATTAATAATGTTAATATTTGGTACATACTTTGGAGAATAAGCGACCATACAGAATATTAGTATGTCGAGGGGTTAACAGATTAAATTTGGTATTGTACAAATTAATATTAGAATTGGTATAATTTTTCGAATCCCCTTTGCAATTGCGCGGTATCAGTTTTATCTGAAAATCTGTCGTTGTCAAACAATGCCACATGTATGGACACTGTGCACAATGACGTAATATTAGATAGTGTTTAATATATCAACATTAAACCTAATTAAGATTCAAAAGCAAATTTATTACGCCACTGAAATATTATTTCGGCAAAATATGTTTACGTTAATACTAATGTTTGCTATTCAAATCATGTAGGCATTAGCATGATCTAATATCTCATGAATTTGTTTTCTAGTGTTATAGGTTATGTTTCAACAATTTCCATAGTTTATAAGTAAATATTATTTCATTTAAGCAGATATAAGTTCAATTGTAATTATGTACATTTCTTCGTTAACCATTTATTCTATTTGTTCCCCGATGAAATAGAATAATAATTAAAGATATGTACCTATTATATATCATCACTCTAAGACCAATAGGAGCGGAGCACCGATGAAGAATGTTGAAAAATTGGGATATTTTTTCTTTTTGAAAGCTTCCGCTGCGTGTTAAGCGTTAGTCTAAAGTAACTATTCCACGCGAACGAACTCGCGGGCAGAGGCTAGTCTATAATAGATACCTAGTGAATAACACTTGTTTTTGTTCGTGGCTTCGCTTGCTTAAATATGCAATTGGTGTATCCCTCGGATATATTTGTATATGCTAGTTACATTTATATGAACACATTGCACATTTCATATGGCCAAGTAATTTTAGACTATTCTTAATAATTATCGTAAGATTTAGAGCACACTAAAATGCTAGAATTGAACTCGCACAAAATAAAATAACATATTGTTAAATTTTAAAAATATATTAAAAATGGAATGTTAACGATATCAAATTCATAAATTCCTGTCTTAATATATAGCAACACTGTATACAAATGTGCATTTATTGATTTAAGCGTGTTTGAATTTTTGCTTTACGCAATATACGGACTATCCGCATACAGTGGCTCTTGACTCCTTGCAACCCGACACCCTGACGCGCAGGGGTGAATACATTACAGATACCAATTCGAAAATTGTCAGTACCAATATAGTTTGAGCACCGACAATCGAATTACTAAAATGGAATTACTTTGTGATTATTACCTATTAGATACTTGATAAATATTGTTTATAGTGTTGATTTGTGTTTTCATTTGTTTAACAATATTGATTTAAATTGTAGTTAAAGTAGACTTTTTGCTTATTATTTTCAATGGTAGAAATGTAATGTTATGCTTTAATATTACAAACGATTTAATTTTTCTGACTGGTTGTTTGTTAATAAGTCGGAAACTACTAGACCGAGAAAAGAAAAAAAAAAAACGATTTACCTGATTCTTTTAATTTATCATATACGTATTCTCTAACCAGGTTTTAGTATATTATATAAAGTTAAAAATACTGTTAGGTGCAACCCTTATGCGAAATCGTTGTTAGAAATAAATAACGGATGACCCATTAGCCGTGGGAACCACAAACAACGGGGTTCCAACTATAGCCTGTTTCGAACTTTGTTTTAGTACATTTTTTTTTTTCGAAATGACTACGCTATTGACCCAGCAAGGTCGTAACAGCTTCACCGGACTACTAAGGCGAGCGCTTAAGGCACTCAGCCGATTTTATTTTGGCAACCAGCTCAAGGGTGCACGGCACCCCTCGGCTTGGCTGCTGCCTGTTGTATGCAAAATCGCGACCTATCTTAGCTAACCTAGCTAACTATTCATATATGTATGAGTTGTTGAACCGTATATGTGTACCAAGCATACACGCCTCAACAACTCCTCCATATATTTATTATCGGAAAATTGAGAGTTTTTCAGTTCGATAAGGGGAAAAAAAAGTAAACCCTTCCACTTTCATGTGTAAGCGTGTAGGCGTGCACGTGTGTGGGGGTGATCGTGTAGTGTTGTAGCGGTGATGTATATTTGTGTGTCACCGTATCGCGCAAGCAACACACTCAAGGGCTCCCTACCGAGGGATCGAACCTAGGCTTGAGCCGCTGCCGTGGGAGGCCTAAATTTGTTTTAGTATATCCATAGAACTTTGTTTTAGTATATCTATTCTATCTTATCTTAATACCTTTAAACGAGCAATTCTTGTATATTTTTATATTTGTATATATTCAGGATCTCGAAAACGGCGTCATCTATTTCCGTGAAACTTAGTGTGTAGGTTGTTTCAGGGGCGATAAATCGATCTAGCTAGATTTTATTCACAGAAAACTTTTTTAACTGAGAATTTAGGCAATGACAAAACATAGCTAGAATATGAAGGTAAATTTCGCCACCCCTGTCGAAACAAAAATAGCTCAGCTGGGAATTGGTTGTTTCGAAAATCCATGTTAACCCCAGTTCGAATTAGAGTATATAATTTTGTAAAATGATAATTTTGTAAGGCAAATTTAACAATTTATTTCAATTCAAAAATGTTTTCTAAAAAACCGAGCTAGGATCGATCGCCCAGGCACTATTTTATTATATTCAGAAAACCATGAAAAAAAGTTAAGCAATGTCGGGCGTCGTCACTACTAGGTTGGGTGACCGCCTGGGAACGGGAACACCGGGTGGCGTTGGCTTTTTGCAATTATTGTAAAATTATTTCATTAATTTTCCACTTGACACTAGACAATGTAATCTCACAGTTTTTAATACATTATTGTTATAAGCTAGTAGTCGCCAATTTTGCTTTCGTAAAATTTTGTTATTACTTGTGTTCTTATCTTAAGGATAAGCGTAATATTATATTATGAAGGTTTTAGAGATTGTAATAAACAAAACCAAAAACTTTTATTATATTTGTGCATATTAGTAGCCGTTTTGTGATCGAAATTCCATCATAACTCATTAATTATTTTATATCTTCATTTTACTGATGATTTTTTTTTGTCCCATAGTGCACAAAAATTGTAGATTAATCTACGAATAAAGGCTTCGGTTTATTAATTATATTTAAAAAAATCAAATTTGTATTTATTTATAACGATAAAGCTCATAAAAACACCTAAACCAAAAAGAAGACAAAATGACACTGAGCTGCCTATATATATCTTCATAGACAGATCCAGGAAGAAAGGCGTCGGTCAATCAATCGTAAACTCAAGCTGTTATCTCTAATTGACTTGCATTAATAATTATCCACTTGAAATCGAATCATAATTACGTGTTAATTGCTTCTAATTTACCTTTCATCGTATTAATTTACATCGTATTATTACATTATGTAATTACACGTTGTAATCACGTTCAGGTAATTAGGTATCTATTTACGAAATACCTAATCTATACATGGATATAATTGTAATGGCTAAATAACTAACTCGGAAACGCCTAAACCGATTTAGACAAGAGTTATTAGCAGATAAAGAAAGGGTCTTAGTATATTTAGTCCGGTGAAGCTGTTAAGATCTTACTAGGTCAATTGCGTAGTCAGTTCGAGAAAAAAAAGTAAAAAAAGAAAGTCTTAGTATCTTTAAAATCGGTTAAATACTTTATGGATTACATACAAAAAATCAAAAGTTTTTTGTTTAAAGTAATAGAATAACCTATACTATTATTACAAAGAGGTTACGTTAGTGAATCTTTCAGGTTGTAGGAGGGTTGGATCTACTAAACCGATTTTCAAAATTCTTTTTCCAATAGAAAGCCATGTTATTTGTGAGCGTTGACCCGAAAAATAAAAAGACTTTTTCGCCGTAGTCAGATTTGCAAAGGAAGTCGGAGAAAAAACGGTCGATCGAAAACATTTCTTACGAACGTTGCCTATATGAGAAATATATGATTGAGTTGAAGAGCTTGATAATGCCTACAAAAAGATTAAAATTGTATGTTTAAAAGATAAGTATATGTTTATTTACAAGCAAAATTTGCATAAAGTATAGTAATATTAAAAAGAGGTAAAGTTTGTGAGTTTGTGACGTTGTAGGGAGTAATCTCAGGAGCTACTGGTCCGATTTGAATAATTCTTTCAATGTTATATAGTTCATTTGGTAGTTTTTGACGTTCATAAGTGCCTTATTAGGGCCTAAACTGAATAAAGTATTTTTGATTTTGATTTTGATTTCGAGAATAGTTATAGGCTATATATCATCACGCTAAGACAAACAGGAACGGAGCACCAATAAAGAGTGTTTTTATTTTATTGAGAGCTTCCGCTGCGTATTAGAAATAAAGTATATCTTTATTCCACGCGAACAAAGTCGCGGGCACAGGCTAGTAGCCTAATAATTTTTTTTTTCATGAAATACGTATATATATTCATATATAATTTTATTAATCGAGACATGACCTAATAAATAAAGACGCCTCAGCTTTTTGTAATAGCAATAAAATGATTACGTAAATTGCTTCGAGAATCCTTATTAAATTCTAAAACGCAGTTTAAATTACCGAAATACAAAACACCGCCCATATTCGCAAGCTATACGCTTTATTAAAACCCCTTGCTTATTAAGTAAGTATGCGAACGAATTAATATGCAGATGAGCTGAATTAGCGTGAAGTTGATGGATTAGGCGACGCAAGAAGCCATCGGACAATGTGCCCGCATTTGTTAGAGTTTACTCGTTTTATATTACGTGTCCATTTAAACATAATTTAAAAATAATAATCACGCTTTAATGTAAGCGGAATTTGATGTCGAACTCAAGAACAAAGTGCATGTCGTTTTGAATTATTGCAAAAAAAAAAAAAACATATTTTAATAACACGCATTCGAACACCGACACTCACAATACATTAATTTTTGATAGTGTGGACCAATTTTAATGATATAAAGACTACATTTACTTATATGCTGATATGCTTGATAATTTTGGTGATATTTGGTTTTATTGTGAAAGCAGTATCTTAGTAATGATGCGGGTCCAAACAAACAGTCAGACAGGCATTTCCAAAAACGATTAAAACATTTTTTAATTTTATTTCTTCTTCCTAGACAGCTACAATAATATTTTTAACAAAAATCTAAAAGTACACATACGTTAGATTTACATTATTATTATATGTAG
This sequence comes from Antheraea mylitta, assembly GCA_014332785.1. NCBI lineage: Eukaryota > Metazoa > Arthropoda > Insecta > Lepidoptera > Saturniidae > Antheraea > Antheraea mylitta. The sequence continues at coordinate 3,217,508 of JACEII010000050.1, read as the reverse complement.
GTATATCATTACATAGTATAAAACAAAGTCTCCCACGGAGTCGGTCTGTCTGTTCGTGATAAGCTCAAAAACTACAGAACGGAATTTTATGTTTTCACCATTGGATTAAGTGATTAATTAGGAAGATTTTGGTATATAATTTTTCAAGAATATTTTATAATCAAGGCGGGACAAGGTCCGCCGTGCCCGATAATGTGTAGATATTTTGATTTTTAAGTACAGTACTGTTGTAAGACCAATCGAATCGCAACTAGGTATTGGAATATTTAATGCCTCTATTCCAATTACATATTAGATCGTATAACTTTAAACAATGTACAAAGCCTCCATAATACAAACAGCCAATAGAAATCTATATAATACGAGTTACATTCAAAAGAATGTAGTACTACTTTGTATCTCTAATCCCTAAAATTACTACAATGATATCCGCTTTAAACTTAACAAATGGCTGATCAGTGAAGGAGACGAGACCCGTTGAGCGTTGAAATTAAATATGCATAGAGGGGTTATCGTTTGGTCAGATTCGCCACGCTTTCCGTATTAATATCTTGATCCATCAACAGTTGACGGGTTAGATGAATCAGGGCTGGTAGTGAAAGGGTTAAATGTGGTTCTCAAACTATGTATTCATCTGTTTTTTTTTTATTTTTGGCAACTAATCTTCTAGTATATTATTACTGCCACTGTCAAGTAGGTAATGGAGTTTTTGTTAGGATCTTGGAATGTCATGTCGCGGACTTTATATTTTATTCATGATCTTGTGTTATTTGGTTTTATATAATGTAATATAAGTGGTGTTTTACGTAATATGGTTTGGTTATTGTGTACAAGTGAAGTGGATCGGAAATAATATCACGGAGCATGGATTCTGACTTGCCACGAAAATTCCCTGGAAAGTTCTAACAAAACGGCCACCATCTTGTTAATTAATTGAAATGATTGCAAGAAACTTGTAATATGATTACTAATGCTAGTAATAATGTACTAGAAGATTGGTTACCAAATAAAAAAGTAGGTAACGATATAACAAGTTTCTTGCGATAATTTCAATAAACTAACAAAATGGTGGCCGTCTTAGAACTTTCAAGGGAGTTTATGGTAAGAATCCATGCTCAATGATATTATATCACATCTACTTGCGCACAATAACAAAATATTATGTAGAACACCATCAATATTACATGAAATAGAGCCAGACGATACAACATTATAAATAGAATATATAAGCATTTCATGACATTACAAGTTCCCGATGAAATAACGGCAGCCAACGATCAGTACCAGCCTGTCTCTCCAAACAGAACGTGTTCACGTCCACGCCCGCGTAACCACAGATCACGCCGCCGTGGTCTGAGGGTAAATTTCGCTCCCGCACACCAGATTAGGCCCTCCTCGGCAGCGACTCAAGCCTAGGTCAGTTCCCTCGGCGTGGAGCCCTTGAGTGCGCTGGTCGCGCGATACAGTGACAGTAAAATTTACATCACTGCTACAACACTACGATCACCCCCACACACGTGCACGCCTACACGCTTACACATGGAAGTGGAAGGGTTTTATTTTTTTCCCTTATCGAACTGAAAAAACTATAATTTTCCAATAAAAAAATATATGGAGGGGTTGTTGAGGCGTGTATGCTTGGTACACATATGCGTCTCAACAACTCATACATATATGAATAGTTAGCTAGGTTAGCTAAGATAGGTCGCGATTTTGCATGCAACAGGCAACAGCCAAGCCGAGGTGTGCCGTGCACCCTTGAGCTGGTTGCCAAAATAAGATCAGCTGAGTGCCTTAAGCGCTCGCCTTAATAGTTCGGTGAACCTGTTAAGACTCTGCTGGGTTAATAGCGTAGTCATTTCGAAAAAAAAAAAAAATGAACTAGTAGTTCCTAAGATTAGCGCCTTCAAGCAAAAATACTATTCAGTTTCAATATTAGTATAGATACGAAAATATAGTTATGCATAGATAAATATGATCTTCCATAATGTTGTTTGAATTTTGTAATTGTGTCTGATAAGGGGCGTGACTTATGCGGCAGAAAAGTTTGAGAATCAACAACACAGTGGTGATTTATTCGACGTCACAGACAAAGGGTTAAGTTACCATTAATTAAAGAGATGTGTGCACGATCTGGTCAAAAAGGGAATATTAATAATTATTGTATTCCCTTTCTACAATATTGTGATAATTTTGTATAATATATTTAGCGTTAATTGCCCGAATCTTACAATGTATATAATACATATATGTATGTATATATATTGTCGATCGTGAAAGGTTATCACGCTAAAACCAATAGGCGTAGAGTACCAATGAAGAATGTTTCAAAATTCCCTTTTGAGAGATTCCGCTGTGTGTTATTGTTAGCCGAAAGTAACTATTCGAACTGGACGAAGTTATAGACATAATCTAGTATGTATATTATATAGTCATACACAGATGTAATTTGTTTGAAATGAAATGGCATAAGTTTTAAAAGTGATTAAAATTACATTATAAAAAATTAAACTATGTATTTGAGTTTTTGGCGGGATCTTAGTCTGTTATGTAGTGGATTTTATATTTTATTCATAATCTTGTGTTATTTGACTCTATGTTTTGTAAATTTGATGGAGTTTTACGTAATATAGTTAGTTTATTGTGCATAAGTGAAGTGAATGGAAAATAATACCACGGAGCATGAAATTCTGAGATGTCACAAAAACGCCCTGGAAGGTTCTAATAAGGGATCCACCATTTTGTTAGAATATTGACTTACACGACCAAAGAGCACACGACGCTTGATATTGAAGTGATTGCAAGACGCTTATAATATGACTACGTGACAATGGCAGTAATAATCTGAAAGATTGATTGCCAAAATGAAGTTAAAAAAAACTATGTATTTATAAAATTATGATAAAACCCAGAATATTGTTTTTTTTTTTGTATGTAGGAGAACGTACTTAGTTCTGGAATTCCTAATCTGACGAGAATATATTTTGGCTTTTTATAACTTACTAGCTTCTGCCCGCGACTTCGCATGGAATAGTTACTTTGGGATAAAGCTGACACAACATGCAAGGCTCACGAAAGGACAAACAAACGATTTTGAAACATCTTTCATTAGTGCTTCGCTTCTATTGGTCTTAACGTGATAATATAACATATAGCCTTCCTAAAATACTAAGCTATCTAACACTGAAAGAATTTTTCAAATCGGACTGGTAGTTCCTGAGATTAGCGCGTTCAAATAAACTCAAAAAGAAATAAGGAACTCACGTAACATCACGTCACGATCTTTAGGAGACGAGTAATTGCTATACAGGTGTGACCAAAAAATACGCTAAGCGAGAATGAAGAACTGTGGAACCGAGAATTATCGAGAATGGCCGAAAAGTACATGCCAATATCAATAGTACATCCCTTGCGTAACAATCGTCCTTACTGCGTCTATAGTAACTAACACCTTCTACAGCTCAGTTAGTAGAGCGGTGGACTGTAGAGGGAATTCCAATTGAAATTCATAGGTCGCTGGTTAAAATCCGACTCGAAGGAACTTTCCCTATCCTATCCTATCCTATATAGTTTAGAGTAATTTTTCCGACACAAAATACATATAAGAGTTGTTGAAGCACGCATGCTGGGTACACATGCATGTTTCAATAACTCATATCCGTATATCTAGATGGCTTAGCTAAGGTTAGATCTGATAGGTCGCCATTTTTGCACAAATGAGGCGACAGCCCAAGTCGAGGTGTGCCGTGCACCCTTGAGTTAGTCGCCCAAACATCCCAAATCGGCTGAGTGCCTTCAGCGCTCGCCTCAGTAGTTCGGTGAAGTTGTAGAGACCTTTCCAGGTCAACAGCGATTTCATTTCGAAAAAAAAGAGCGTCTATAGTAATTTAGCAGAAGTAACGCCACCTATCTAACCATTTACAACTGACGTTATTAAAACCAAGTTATTTAACTTACGAGATTATAAAAAAAATGTAACTTAGATAACAACGAAAAACATAATGAAAGAATCCACAACAATGGACTGATCTGACGGCATGAAATTGTACCCACCCACATAGATTGATGACGTCCAACAATGGGTTGAGCCGTTTTTTGCGATCCCCTTTCGATTTAACAGCAATTAAAAAGTTCTACAAAGCCACGAAAGGGTTAACTTCATTTGCGTATAATTGGTCCGATACTACGATGAGAACGAAATTTGCTATAGAGTTGGACGCTATATCTATCGATATTCCTGTATCGATATAACAGTATAAACGTCACTGACATAAAAACCCAAGACACACAATCTCCAATAAAAGTGGTGCTCAAAACCGCAAGCAAAAACTCCGCAATATAAATACGTAGTTATAGTTATGCGATAAACTTATGATTTTGCAAATTCAAGCTTATCTGAATGATTTAAAGTTGTTATTACAAGGACGCAAGTGACGAGAGACTATTTGAAATGACTGCATAATGCACTCATTTTTATACGCCGGCTGTGAGACGGTCAGTGTGTATTTCTGTTTTGTTTTCTTATATCAATGATAGAAGTACATAGAAAGTTTTTTTTTTTATATCAAAGGAGGCAAACGAACTGGTGGGTCACGTGATGTTAAGTGATCACCACAGTCCATAGACACTAGTGACATCAGGAACGTCGCAAGTGCGTTGCCAGCCTGTATATGGGAGAAGGGGGAGGGGAAGGAAAGGGAAAGCAGGAAAGAGGAAGGGACGTGGGCCTTCGACTCTCTCACTGACCGAACGAAACACAACAATGCAAGCACTGTTATTTCACGTCGGTTATCTATGAGAGCGGTGGTTACTACCCCGGAGGAGCCGACCCATTCATGCTGAGACCAAAAATAGCATCAGCGGGGCTCTACCACCGCGTCGTGAAATCACTGCATTGTATAACACATTTTTTTAAAGTCAACTAGCTCCCAGTCTTTCGAACCATTCTAGTGTCGCGAGAGATTTAGAAACAAAACATCGACATGAACATACCAATACTTAGAAGATTAATTTGTGAAACATACAAAGAAATGACCTTTATGGGCAGTAGTCAGGTGAAGCTGTTAAGATTTTGCTAGGTTAACAGCGTACTCAGTTCGAGAAAAAAGTGACCTTTATGGTAGTGATAGGCAAACCCGTCACCCAAAAGAGCAAAATATAAACAGTAAAAAAAGATTTTTTTCACGACGATTACGTTACTGTTTACTCTAGAGACTGTTAACAGCGCAGACCGGTGAAGCTGTTAAGCCCTTGCAAGGTCAATAGAATAGTCAGTTCGAGAAAAAAACTGTTCACAGTTTGATAGATATCTCAACACTGTATTGTGATGTGTGCTGGTTAAGGTATTTGCTTTTAAAATCAATATTAGATCGGTATTGGTCACTTGAAAGATTAACTGTTAAAGATGGCGCAACCCATGACATCACAATTTTAATATTACTTTCTTTTTTATCTGTTATCGATATTTTGAATAACACCAGCACGTCACTATTTTTAATCTGAAAAGATTTTATTTTTCTGTTCTTTATGAGATGAATTCAAATTTCGAACGAAGATAGCGAGAAGCACAATAAGCGCTCTCAAGGCAGGTAATTGATTCACACGCTTCCCGGAGTCAGAAATGTTTCGCGGTTAAGGGTTAACTCCAATTTCTTTGTTACAGAAGCGAACTGAGTTCTATCACTAATTTGATATTGGATTTTTCCGAGAAGGAAACGTTGTCGACTTAATTTAATTAATTATACAAAATTGAAATATGAACTTTAATTTTCATCAAATAGTTTTTTTTTTTTTTTTTTTTTTTTTAGAT
>JACEII010000050.1:3197974-3211599 GCA_014332785.1 Antheraea mylitta | reverse complement strand
GCCGATTTTATTTTGGCAACCAGCTCAAGGGTGCACGGCACACCTCGGCTTGGCTGTTGCCTGTTGCATGCAAAATCGCGACCTATCCTAGCTAACCTAGCTAACTATTCATATATGTATGAGTTGTTGAAACGTATATGTGTACCAAGCATACACGCCTCAGCAACTCCTCCATATATTTATTATCGGAAAATTAAGAGTTTTTCAGTTCGACGAGGGAAATAAGTAAACCCTTCCACTTTCATGTGTAAGCGTGTAGGCGTGCACGTGTGTGGGGGTGATCGTGTAGTGTTGTAGCAGTGATGTATATTTATGTGTCACCGTATCGCGCAAGCAACGCACTCAAGGGCTCCCTGCCGAGGGATCGAACCTAGGCTTGAGCCGCTGCCGTGGGAGGCCTAATCGGGTGTGCGGGAGCGAAATTAACCCCCAGACCACGGCGGCGTGATCTGTGGTTACGCGGGCGTGGATGTGAGCACGCTCTGTTTCGAGGGACAGGCTGGTACTGATCGTTCGCTGACGTGATTAAATCAGGAGGGTCGGTAAAAATGCATCGCGGACGTCTTTTATAACGCGCAGCGTTAGGTACGGTTTCATAGTTTGCGGCGGATACCACTAAGGGATTGGGATGATTCGCAGCTTTTTCAAAATAACTAATCGTAAGTGATTTTACGTACGCCCAGATAGAAGGAATCTCTAGGTCTCTATTGAGATCGACTCTCCGAATGTACCACGGAGCACCGGTCACTTTACGTAAAACACGATTTTGGAGAACCTGCTGCTTATGAAAGTTTTCTTTGGACATATGCGCAAAAACGGGGCAGCTATATGTCATCACGGGACGGATACACGTCTTATACAAAGTGAGCTTGTGTCTGAGGGACATCTTACTCTTATGACAAAGTAACGGATGGAGGCGACCCAAGACCATAGCGGCTTTGTTTCGCACTCTGTCTGTATGTGAATTGAACTTTAAATGTTTATCTAATGTGACACCGAGATATTTTACCTCTTCGACCCAAGGGATATCGATTCCGTATAGCCTGATGGGCTCAAATTTATTTGCGCGTTTCGTGGGATCGAAGAGTATTGCGGCACTCTTATCGGGATTAACTTCTATGCGCCATCGACGAAACCATTCACCGAGAGTATGAACGGCTTTTTCGATGCGCTTCCTAAGAAAGTCCGACCGCCAGCCGGAAGTGTAAATAACGGTATCGTCAGCGTAACAACCTACCTCGACCCCCCGAGACCGAGGTAGGTCACTGATGAACAGATTGAAGAGCGTGGGCGCGAGTATAGAGCCTTGAGGCACACCTGAGCGTATCGGGTGGGGCAGCGATAGTTCACCATCCACTCTGAAGCGGAATGTCCTATCAGTGAGATACTCGCGGATAATATGAATAAGCCTATCGGGTACGCGAGATTTACATAATTTATGGATGAGCCCTCCGTGCCAGACCTTATCGAAGGCCTTGGCGATATCGAAGAAGACTGCAATTGTGCGTTTCGGTTTACGTTTCGGATCGGCGTTAAATTTAGAGAAAATGTACTCCGTGAGGCGGTGTACTTGATTCGTGCAAGAGTGTTCGGCGCGAAATCCGAACTGCTCAGGTGGTATTAATTTTGAATCTGTAATCGAGAACTGAAGACGGTTCAGAAGGAGCCGCTCGTAAAGTTTTCCTAAGGTATCTAACAAACTAATGGGGCGATAGCTAACGGGAAGCGTAGCTTTCTTGCCGGGCTTGTGAATACCTATCACTACGGCCTTTTTCCAGACGGCTGGAAAGTGACCCTGGGACATGGCCGCATTGAAGACGCAGACCAATAGAGCTATGATGCGATCAGGAAGGAGTTTCAGAACCTCGTTCCTGATCCCATCGGGACCTGGAGACTTCCTAGGCTTGAGACGCTTGATGGCGGCCGAAACTTCGTCAAACGTTATCGGGGTTAGGGTATCCGCCGGAGGAGACGCGAGTGCATGCTCTACGGCTGTTTCGATAGACTCTATGATGAAAGGGTCAGTGTTATCAGTGTTTAGCGAAGACTGTTTCTCTAAGCTTGCGGCAAGGCATTCCGCTTTATCTATGCTATCGAACGCGGGAGGCAACCCGGGGCCTCTGTCGAGAGGAGGCATTGGAGTGACCATATCTGATTTCAGAGTTCGCGCTAGAGTCCAGTACGACAGGTGAGACGGCTGGAGACCCTCCAGGAGTCTGTCCCACCTGTCGCCCCGGATCTCAGAAATACGAGACTTGACTGTTTTTCGTAACAAACGTAAACGATCGCGATTCTCTACAGACGGGTAAGCGTCGTAAGCTCGAGTCGCGGCGTTCTTTTCCGTGATCAATGCTCTCACGTCGTCAGGGAGTATAAAACGGCGATCGTTCGCCGCTTGTACCTCTTTCGAGGTCTCCCTGACGGCGGTCTGGAGATAATCAACCAGGGAATCGATGGCCGAATCCGCGTCGGCTTTAGACACCAACACGTCCGGAATCCTGTCTAAACTACTAGACGACGGATTTTCTTTAAAATATTGAACGAGTTTCGCGTAATCAGCCACCCTAACCGACGGCGGGGTGAAGTCTGAATTGTAACCTAACTGTAAAACAACCGGGCGATGATCTGAATCCAGTTCGTGTACGACTTGTATGAGTCGTACAGGAAGCGTGATATTTTTTAAGAGAGCTATATCTAATACTGTGGGTCGGCAGTGATCTTGATAGTGCGTGGGTTCCAGAGGGGCTATGACGTCGAAAGCGAGAACCCTACCTAGTTCGTCGAGTATTCTCCCGTTACGAGAGGTACACGGACTATTCCAGATAACGTTCCCGCTATTGAGGTCCCCCGCTATAATAACTGAATCTCCTAGATTAAGTAGCGCCTGCAAATCGGATCTTAGCAATTCTTTGTTCGGTGGTAAATACGCGGAAACTAAAATAATATTCGAGTGACCGGTCATACCTAATTTACACACTGACACTTCCATATTGGTTAGCGCGGGCGGATCTAATGGCAAGCAGTACAACGAACGCCTAAAATAGATGAACGTGCCACCCCCGCGGGTTACACGGTCGTTCCTGACTATACAGTAATTTGCGATTCTCGGATTACGCATACTCGGTTTTAACATCGTTTCCTGGATGAGGAAAACGTCAATCTGTCTATCGCGCAAAAAGTCAGCTACTAGATCGCGCTGTGACCGAAGGGATCTCGCATTGAAAAACGAGAGACATAGACCGCGTGGTTTTACTTTATTAAGAACCGTGAATTTTAAGACTTATTTAAAAGAGGATGACCGGGCGTTGCGCTGAATGGTGGCTCCGATAGCCGGGAAGCGCGCTAGAGCGGTGAGGAGACCTAGCTCCTCTTCTACCTCGACGATGGCGTAGAAGGCGAGGTCCTCCTTCATGTCGTGTTCGCGGAGTAAATGCTTCATCCAGTCGAATTTACCCGAGAGAGAGGATGATGAAGCATAAGCCGCCTGTGGCAGCGGTGCCTGAGGCTTAGAAGAAGCCTGAGGCTGGGGTCGTGGGGCCCAGGGGGCCATAGGGGCCCGCCCGGGTTGGGCCGCGTGCGGCACAGAGGGTGGCGAGCGCGATGAGGTAGTGGGCGCGGGCGCTACCGGGGCACGGGAGGCGCCCGGCAGGCCCGGGAAGGCCTCCACGGACATGAGAGGTGGAGGTGGAGGGCGGGCGGTGGCTGCAGGCGCCCTGGGCGCCTGCCTCACCTGACGGAGTCGCTGTGTGCGCGGTGCGCGAGGACAGCCGCGATAGTTCGCGGGGTGACCCGCGTTACCGCACAACACGCAACTCGGAGGTTCCGGAGTACCGGGAGTGCGAGCGCACTCCTTCGTGGGGTGATCACCCAGGCACTTGACGCATCTGGGGCGAAGATGACAGTTCCTCGCCGAGTGACCATAACACTGACAGTTATGGCACTGCGATGGGGTATGGGTCTTGCGTGGGGGCTCTACGGTAATACCGTTTAAATCGCAGACTGAAGTGAGATTAAAAATGGCCTTGCCGTCCTGCGAACGGTCGAGGAGAACTAGCACCATATTATAAGGAGCGTGGGTGCGTGGGTGGTACATCCGATGTACCTCACGCACGGGGAAATTTTTCTCCTTAAGGGAGAGGGTGACGTCCTCGACCGAGATCTCGGCCGGGACGCGGCGAAGCACTACGCGGAGGAGGCGTTCCTCCTCCAGTGCGAAAGTAAAGTACGCTAACTTCTATTCCCGAAGGAATCGAGTCAGCGCGCGATGGTCGGTGGATGTGGGGCATTTCACTTGAATGCCCGCCGGAGTATTGAGGGCGGACGTATAATGAACCTTAAGGGTTTTGAGGCGATTCGAGATTGAAGTCCACTGGGACTTGTCTTGGATCGTGACAGGGGGCGAGGGGCGTGGTTTCTTACCTGCGGAACCCGTGGTCTGCGAAGGAGCGAGAGGGACGGAGCTAGGTTCGCCCACGCGTGTATTTGAAACCGACGGTTTAACCGGGGCTGGCACCCGGGTGCCACCTATGTTCGCAACTTTACCTGCGGAATCCGAATCTGACGGACTGGCCGGACGTCGCCTATTATAGGAGACGGTTTGGAAACCGTCTTTATCGATCTTTTGCGCTGAAGGCGCAGGAATCGCGGACGCGTCAACGGTCACGTGCGGTTCGGCGGACGCCGCTACGTCGAGCTCCATATCGGAGCCGGCCTCCAACCTGGAGCTCGATGTGGGTGTTGCTACAACACCCCTATCCCTATCGTCAAGCGGAGAGTGCGGCGAGAGGGTCTCGAACGAATTCGCGGTTTCCACGCGGGGCACGTATTGAAAGTCCTCGGAGGACCGGGAAAAGATGTCCATGAACGTGGAGTTCACGACATCCTCATCTACTCCGCGTGCGAGAAGACCGACGCGGCTCCTATCCAAGAGTACTTTCGGATCCATTGCGGTAGATTGTGGGAGATGGGGGGGACGTGAACCAACCTCCCTGCCTTAAGGGCAGGGGGGCACGCCAACCGGTTAACTACGAGTCTATCCCGGGCGCAGATCAAGAGAGCTGCTTAAAATAAATCAGAAGAAGAAAGGAATACGGGAATTACGTGAGCGAGACAGGCAAGGTAAATAAATTATGTAAATATACAGCAAATAAATAAATAGATAACTAAATAACTAAATAATTGAAGAGGAAATAAAGATATAAAGAAATGACGACTACAGGAATAAAGAACTACGTAAATAAATATATAAACAAGTGAGAACAAATAAACAAAGAACAAATAAATATACCAAGAAATAAGCAAAGTAATAAATAAATACAAAGGAAGGATCTAACTCAATCCCTGGTAAAAGAATGCAGGTGTGTTACGCAGGTGCGTTGCTCAGGTGTGGCGCACACGTGTGCGCTACGTCAGCCGAACACTCACGAAGTAATGGCGAACGCCAACCAACTCGCGAGTATCGAAATCGAAAAGTGTAACGAGCGCGTCCGTCTCCTCACGAGCGATGTAGCGGATGCAGCGGTGCGCACAACCGTCCACCACGGCGGTTCGGATCGGACTCCATCAAATAGTATGTTGAGATATATTTGAGAGATATGAGTTTTATTACGTACTAACTGATACCCGTCGATTATTAATTTAAAAATGTCTTTAATGTACAGAAAATAAACCGCTCGCCTCACTTTTCACGACAAGAAAACACACATCGCAACATGTGTAGTAATTATAAATATAGTAGTTTCTTAAGAATTTTTAATAACTTTATATTGAATGAAGGAATCAAAACAAACTTTCTTTTAGATAAGGACCAATATCAAGTAAAACAAAAAAAAAAATTCAAAATTTTTCCATTAGGTTTTGGGTTATACGAGCACAACTGTATACATCTACCATTTTATTTATAAAAAACTAATTTTTTTTTTAAAAAAAGACTTGTTAGTGATAATACTTTATTCATTTATTTACAGTGTTATATTATTTTTATATATGATTACAACATTTTACTCGACTATTTAATTATATAACAAAATAATTTTCAGAATAAAATTTTGAAAAAGTAAATTGCGGATTGATTAAATAATGAATAAATGTTAATAATATAATGGAAACATTACAAAACAAATTTCAAAAAGTTCCTTCGAGCCGGATTTGAACCAGCGACCTATGGATATCAATTAGTATTCCCTCTACAGTCCACCGCTCTACCAACTGAGCTATCGAAGGTGTTGCAGGCGTTGTTGAAATTATAAATCGGTTTTTAATACTCATATACGTACTTTGATCCCGGTGTGAAATAGCTATTTATGTATTTAGAACGCTGCTTATTGTTAATGGGCAGAGTACGGAATGCAATCGTAGGATTTTTATAACATCAGACTTGACAATCTCCATTTTCTTTTATTTTATTTTATTTATTATATTTCCATTCCGGACCGTCGATGTTTTAATTGGCTCTTAAATCAATATTTTTTTTTTGTAAAAATGTACACACAAATTAAATGACCTCTAGGTATGTTGTTTTGACTGCATTTAATATTCACATGGAGGTCACATAAAGACGTCTGTATTCTGATAATATGAAAACCGACTTTAAGAAAATAAATACTCACAACTACATATTATAAAACAAAGTCTTCTGCACGTCTGTCTGTCTGTCCGCGATAAATTAAAAAAAATACTGAACGGATTTTAATGCCGTTTTCACCAGTAGATGAAATGATTCACGAGGAAGGTTTACGTATATAATTTTTAAGGATTTTTTATATTATCAGGGGCGGGACAACCTCCGCCAGGCCCACTAGTAAAATATAAAAATCCACTGCATATGACTTAGATCAAAAAACTCGTTGGCCATTGTTATTTCTAAACTGGGCTTTATTTACCGATCAACAGTTGCAGTATATAATTTACACGAAATAAAGAAAAAAACTACGACTCTTTATTTGACGTCTACGATTGAACATATAATATACAGTTTGACATAAATTAAGCGGAAGATTTCAGGCGAATGTAGCAGTAAACAAGTGGGAAACAAAATGGCGGCCATCGAGATAACGACATCGCAGACAATCAGCGTTTCTCGAGCATTCGCACGGAACACCGCGAATATTTCATCGCGAGCGAACCACTAAATTATCTAAATAGAGATCACTCCCCAATCAACGAGGTTTCGACGAAAATCACATCGATATAAACATTACTAGATGTGGTACTTTAATCTACATCAATTAATAATACTTTCCATAAAGTTAGTTCAAAAGAACTGGACAAAACTGATAGTGTCCATATCGTTCTGACACAATATTCGAATGGATTACTAACAATACACAACAGTTTTCTAACATTAAAAGCGATTCCCTAGAAATGTAGAACAAAAATGTAATTTCGTTTTAAAATTAAATATTATTTAGCTTATGACTATACAAGACACTTGAAAATCACTGATTCGGAAAATATTCCAGCTGTCGTGGAATTTGACAAGCTGGTAAGAATCTACTAGGTATGGTTTATCACCTTTTTTTATGTTGAGAATAAAGGGTCACCTTCCTTAATTCACCTTCATAATGATGATATATGCTTGTTTGCTAATTTAAAGTTATATTTAAAAGGTTAGTCAAGAAGATATTTAGCTGTTAAGACCTTGCCAGGTCTATAGCGTAGTCTGATCGAGGGTGTGACTTTTAGTATTTGTTATATTATTTTGTTCACTTTATTCTTCATTATAATATTCATCGTATTATATTTATCCCAATTTAGTTAGATAAATTTGTTCTCAAAGACTTTATAATAATTGTAAACAAATTGTTATATTTATTAATGTCGTATCCAGTACAAGTATATCACTGAACACCCTCATCCGGAAACTCAGCGTTCAGCCAAAGATGGCGGGCGGAAACTCGTCGCGCCTGCTGTCATGGCCGCCGGAAGTCCTCCGCTATTTGATAAATAGTTGTTCTTCAACAGTTTTTCTCATGCAAATGAGGGGCAGGATGACGGATTGCGTTTGTCACAATTTTCGAGGATAGATTTAATTTGGGACCTCTGTGGGGTGGTTAATCCTGATGGGGACCAGCGGAAATGCTGATTGCGCGATTCCCTTTCGTTTTAAAATGTATACGTTACATTTTTATGTTTTATATTATTGTGAATAATACATTATGAATATTTATAATGATAAATTTTATTTGTGATTTCACTCGCGTCAATATATAATTTGGTATAAAACTCAGGAAGATTACATATTTTCTACATGAATAAAATACTTTGTCTTGTTCTAACTCCTGACAATTTTATGAACTGTTTGTAAAATCATTAATACATTTTTTTCAAGGAAACATTGAATTTTATCTGTTTGCTGTTTTGTTTGTCTTGGAGATTATTATTATCGATTGTTTTCTGAAGTTTCAGATTTAATAAAAAAATATAGAGATAGTAGGTATTCGATATTACTATTAGAAGCGTGTCGATAATGCTTGAATTGCAGAAATTTGAATTCGCATAAAATCTGAAATTAAATAATTTTATACGATAAAGAGTGAACTTTCTTTCTTTCTTCTAATTCCTTGTATTTGTATCTTTTCCTATACCTATTAGTTTAATAAATCTTCCCTATTTTTAAATATTCGTATTAATCGATTAAACCAATGAAACGTATGAAGAAAATGAGACCAAATCTTCCCTTAACGTAGTGAAATGAGTTTTGGCGGGATTTTAGTCTGTCATGTAGTGCGTTATATATTTTATTCATAATCTTGTGTTATTGGACTCTATATTTTGTAAATTTGGTGGTGTTTTACGTAATATAGTTAGTTTATTGTGCATAAGTGAAGTGAAAGGAAAATAATACCACGGAGCATGAAATTCTGAGATGCCACAAAAACTCCCAGGAAGGTTCTAACAAGGGATCCACCATCTTGTTAGAATATTGGTTCGGACGACGCTAAATATTGAAGTGATCGCACGACGTTTGTAATATGTTACTACGCGACAATGGCAGTAATAATCTGAAAGATTGGTTGCCAAATATAAAGTAAAAAAAAAACGTAGTGAAATGTATTGGCAAGTGCACGTCAATCTGTCAATATTTTTATATATCTCATACTGTCTCCTGTCACACTCACTCACTTTTTTTACATTGAGACTTTATAACTCAAATCTTTCACTTTTCTTTATTCTTTTTCAAACGTTCATATAAATCTTGTCCTGATATTATATTCATAAACAACCCGCAAAAATCACGATAAGACCAATAGGAGCGGAGCACAGATGAATAATGTTTCATAATCGGGATGTTTTTCCTTTTGAGAGCTTCAGCTGAGTGTTAGCGTTAGCCCCTAGTAACTATTACTACGCAGACGAAGTCGCGGACAGGGACTAATATTTATATAAATATATTATTTTCATGCGATTATTTTAAGTTCTTCGTAAATAATACAAAGTAATTAAGCGAAAAGCTCAAGTGCAACTATTGCATATTTCGCATAAATAGCTTGTCATGCAGCAAACATAACGCATCTGCTGTCTATGCGTTATATTAACTGGAACACACCGTTGCATTACTTACTATATGCACAAATTGTAGAGTCAACAATTTTAATTATAATATATCTAATCGATGTCAAGCGGGTTTTAGGGTCAAGAGGCTATTTAGAGTGGATCGATTTGTGAATAATGATGGTGTCTGGAATTGAGTCATCTTTGTGCATCCATGAAAACGATTGTGACTTAAAAATATAAGTCAGATCGAGTTCTTCTCAATGACTGGGTTGTTTTCCGTACCGGTGGTTGTTTCCACGTTCATAAGTGTCTTCTTAGGGCATTAATTGAATAAAGTATACTTTGATCTTGATTCGAATCTCTTATGTATATCTAAAAAAAAATTTAAAGTTAAAAAAATCTTCCTTTGTTAATTATATGAGAAAAAAAGACTTAACTCGCGACTTCAAAACATCAGTATTAAAGAATCGGATTTTGATAGTGTCCTTGTTTTAGTATTCCCAGACACAATATTATCATCATTTGAAAAAAAAAAAACGATTTTTTTGGTGCAACCTACCCCGTATCCTTATTAGTCCTTACTAATATTATAAACGCAAAAATGAGTTTCATGACTTAGTTACTCAATCGATCGTCATGAGTTGCATATACGTTGTCAAGTATATAGAAGAGGAAATAGGATGCCTTTCATGCAGTAAAAATTACTATGATTCGAAAGATATGTATATTATACATTAACGCGAGCGAACCTGCAAACAAAAGCTAGTATATAACATATGTGTTTTTACATTTTATAATGAGCTAAATTCAATTTTAGCCTTTCTTAATATTTTACGTAATTTTTTAAGATCTTCAAATTTTGTACGTGTAAAATAGATCACAAAACACAACTAAAAACCTTATGAACGGCAAAATTTTAACTTCGTATTCAATGTATGAAAATTGGAAATTATAAAAAAAAAATAATATATGAATAGTTAAAATTGAATTTGGGTCATTCAGAAATATAAAAACATATACATCTTAAAAAGGTGTAGAATTTGTAACATAAATTATTTATCGTACCAATTTATTACAAGTATGGTTTTCTTTGCATATTTTCTATATACTACGTTTACAGTACTGGTTTATAACGTCCATTGATTAAGTTTTTGCCCGCATACGTGTGCTATGACCATTCGTAATTAATGCCTAGCCCACAGACATGTCTAAGGCGACACGTGGGTTATGTTAACGGCGCAGATGTTTATTAAACAGTAAAGTTAGTAATCCGGAACAATTGTGGCAAAAAATCTATAGTCATTTACATACATAAGTCATTCACTAAAGCAACTAAACACATACCGTGTTTGAGTGATCCCCTGAATTGTTTGGTTCCATAATTGGAAACGGTGGGAGTCGCTGAAATTGGGTCAATTACGATTTTTCGAGTTTAGATATACAATTAGGAACTGGTAGGTGATCAGTTTCACGCAGACGAAGATGCGCGGATCAGTTGGTTATATGTTATTAATTGATTATTGTAATAAATCATAATAAAATTGCAATGACTCGAACGACGCCCTCATAAACGTGCTTGATGACGAGTCGAACCTAATAAACCCGATTCGGCGACACCGACCCAAGTGTGACGATTTACTTTGTTACTGTTAAAAAAACTCGAAACAGTAATAATGCCTGCCGACAGAAGTGAGAACTCAAAACAATGACATAAATGAGATCTCTTTTAAATTTGTATATTAATTAATGTGTAATTGACCGTATTTAAATTTTAGAACCTGTTTATTCAAATTATTAACATTAGTGTGGTTTACATATGTATCGGCACTCGAAGCGATAATTATATATATATATATTTTTAAAGCCTATTAATCAATGAAATGTATGATGAACTGCATAATATCAATATTACGTGTACTCAGGTCCCTATTAACTACGCTTCAATAGTCTGACGCAAACCGCGTAAGCGCAACACGGTCGGTTATGATTACGTAGCATGTCATGACGCTAAATTATAAATTTGGCTTCTGCCAAAAATGCCATTCACCGAGCCCAAAAAAGATTTCAGTACAAAAAAAAAAACCTAATAAAAACCACAACGCTACTTAAAGCAACTCATAGTATATATGAAAATTCGCAGCTGGAAAGTTAGTGAATTGTATTAGGTCACATAGTTGTCGCCTATACCGGGTCTTAAAGCTAAAGTTCCATATGACTGCACGTCTAAATGCCAGACGGCAGATGTTTACGATACGGTAATGTTGCAAAAAGAAATTAAATTATAAATTCTTACAAAACACCTTTCCTAGCAAAAACACTGAAAGGTCAACGTTCCACGACTGACCACGTGCTAACGTTGCTTGAAACCTATGACTCATGCGTTTGTGCCTTACCAACCGTGACCATACCGGTGTATACATTTTTCAATGTAATATCAACTTTAAAAGTAAATATTTAAGGTTGTGTTTACGTTGTTATAGTTCTGACGGGCAGGTGCGTAAGAAAATGACAGAACTCTAACGGTATTTATATGTACGAATATTCGAAAACAGAACGTTTTACAAAAATCCTTAGGTTGTTATATAACAAAATGTACATCCTAGTAAGTTTTCTAAGGTATTTAGTTATTTTTACTTACGAAAATTTATTTACTTACCTGTACTTTAGTAACGACTAGGTTTTTATGTCATGTAGTAACAAGCTGTCTACTGCAGCTTACAGCTAAGAATAACCAAATTCAATAGAACCATATCCATGCAAATCGTTGCTAGAAAGATTCGCTATTAAAAAGTTGACCACTTTGCTACGTGCCAATGTTTATACGCAAACTAAGGTTTTGGCCAGTCTTGATAAGACGGTGCATACTTAGATCCACTGGTCTCAGAGTCTGGAATCGGCTCAAATATGTAATTTTCATCAAGGCCAGTATAATTGCGCTGTCTGAGGTCCTCTACGGCGGCAGCATTTCTTTTGTAGTTGTGGCAATTCTCAGCCACGTAATTTGTAAGTGGGTTAGTGCCGAAGTGTTGGCACATATGGCACCTTAGGGCAAACCTATGTTACTACGCATAAGCGTTATCCTGTTGGGTCTCTTACCAATATAACACACCACCCTAATTGGTTCCACATTTGCTGAGATATTGACATTGATCAAAGCCTTTTATTAATGATCAAAGACGCTGGTGTAATGAAATATACAGTTCGCACTGTTGAACTTACTAGATTATAACACTTTAATGGTAAAGGAGTCATATATTGACCAATTAAATTAGTAGTTCGGTGAAGCCGTTAAGACCTTGCTAGGTCAATAGCGTAGTCAGTTCTAAAAAAAAAGACCAACTAAATTTCACACAATGTAAAAAGAGTGGTCACAACAAACCACCCTCATATATCGCGTGTCCGCGACCCATTAACAAAAACGTGATCTAAATATCAAAACAAGCATATCTACCATCTCTCTCACACCCTCGTCCCAACGGAAGCTGTTAATAAAAATCTTCAAAACTGTATCAACAATTTTTATAATGCGCCTTATACATCCTTAATAGCAAAGACACAGGATTGAAAATCGTTAATAAAATAATAATTATTGAGAAATATTGCGTATATTAATTTCTAATTTAACGCTGCGTTGAATAAAGGCTTTATACCAAGCGATTATAAGTTAAATTTGTGTGACAAAATGGTAAATAAAAACTTAGCAAAAGTACGGTCCAGTGAATTTAAGGCCGGTAAAGAGTCAATACGTTAATCTACATAATAAAAGGAGACCTTTAAAATATGCGAGATGGACGTGCGTCCCCTTAATTGCTGCATGGTGGCGGCTATCGTTTGCAAATAGGAAAAAACTGTCCACTCCACTGAAGGTAAATGAATTTTGAGAATTTTAATCTAAAAAAATATATGGAGCAATCGACTGTATATTTTTTTCTATTAAAATAAAATATACTAAAAAGGATTCTTTCAATATCTACCTATGTAGTATTCAGTTCTGTTAGGGTTTAGAATCTATATAAATGAAATGATTGAAGTCTGTCATTAGTGCATCACGTAAAAATTAATGGACAGATTTCGGTATTAATTTTTTAGTGTTATTTGACAGACACTGTGTCCTTGCCTAAGGAAATATT
>JACEII010000050.1:3154816-3197964 GCA_014332785.1 Antheraea mylitta | reverse complement strand
TTCGGTATTAATATTTTAGTGTTATTTGACAGACACTGTGTCCTTGCCTAAGGAAATATTATGATAATATATATATCTTATATAATATAACTAAAATAATGAAGAAATTAGAATTTTAAAAATATTAGGTACACGTTCAACGAGATACGTTTTGTCGCTGTGGACAAATGGAGGCAAGCGGTGTGGTATGCATGCGCAGGAGAGGGGAAGTAAACGGATTAGTTTTTATAGGTACAAAATAAGTCTGTAAGTAAAGTATATTTTGGGTTTAATGTTTGTTACGTTTTTTTCCTCTGTACGTAACATTATTATTAAAATATATTTGTAAGAATAGGTATGAAAAAAATATAATTACAATATTCTACTCTATTCGTTTTCAAGTCATCAATAAAGGGTCGTGGTCCACAGTCCGGCTTTTGTCCGTCACAAATGACCCCGAGTTGTAATCATCTCCATTCACCGGCCGCTCTATTTTCCCATAGCGTGAAGATACGGGCACTTTGATTTGCGAGTTTGAATACAACAATTTTGAATTACACTTAATTAAGTGAGCAAGCGGTTATAAAGTTCGTTCATACCATCGATAAGGTCTCTTAAATTTTTCTTTCTATATTCTATACCTTATTAGTATATATGCTTAATTGAAATACATAATGAGGATTCTTGATAAAATAAAAAATAACTCTTAAATAATTTTGGAATAACCAGCATCAAATTAATTGCATATACCTGGCAATAAATTAATGGTACATAACTGGCATCATGTGAAGCCCATATAACAAACGTAGTTAAATTGTACAGGTTGTTTTAACTTTGTTGGATTAGCCACTTTATAGATGAACGTTTTAAAAGCATAAGGTGTTATATTGAATAGCCACATCATCGTCTTCCCACTGCGTCTCTATAACGTCATATCAAACTGACCTTAAAGCATTATAAGCACATTGAGAATTGCGACGCGGCTCTTTCGAACTCATAATTACACTGGACATTCTCGGTGTTATTATAAAAAAGTTAAATACGTATTAAATACTTGCTTTAAAAAGGTTTCGTACTAAATGCACCGCGCTCGCCCGAGATAAGTTTGCGTTATCCTTTTTTCGCAAGTCTAACATAACCTAACCAAAACGAGACATAAGAGCAAGACGGAGAACATTCAGCGAGCGCGGTGCATTTAAAACGCAACCTTTTTAAAGCAAGTTTAACTTTTTTGTAATAATACCGTCTGAGTCTATTACGTTACGGTAGATGTGAACAGACCTTCACTGGACCTTGTTTGTTCACTAGCAGATTGCGTATTGATGATATTAATAAGCATGGATTATTAGGAAAGGCAATTTCGAATTGAATGAAATGGATGCAATTGTACTCAAGAATTTGACCGTAGGCGGTCTGTAATTAAAGTTTGAAATTGAGACGTTATCACCATACAATTTATGTATAAATAGGGTATGAGATATATCATATTATTTATGAATACTATGTTGTATATGAAAAATATTATGCTTGAAAATAGCAATGTAGGAAAATAATAAATATACTTATGATCGACCTTGTATTTACTTGCTTCCTATGGTTATCTATCTACACTAATATTAAAAAGAGGTAAAGTTTGTAACCTTGTGAGTTTGTGACATTTTAGGGGGTAATCTTAGTACGTACTATTCGATTCTTTCTTTCAGCTCATTTATTGAGGATGGTTGTAGCCTATATATCGTCACGCTGAGACCAATAGGAGCGGAGCACCAATGAAGAATATATATATATACATTATATTTCAAAATAATTTTTGTTTTCTTGAGAGATTCCACTGCTTTTTTTTCGAAATTACTACGCTATTGACCCAGCAAAGTCTTAACAGCTTCACTGGACTACAAAAGTTCCTTCGAGCCGGATTTGAACCAGCGACCTATGGATATCAACTGATTTTCCCTCTACAGTCCACCGCTCTATGAATTGAGCTATCGAAAGTGTTGAATAAATACAATAGTCTCATTTCTACAGTATTCAGTTCTACAATATACACTTCTGTTAGGTTCCTTAGCAGTTTTTTTATAATAATACAATTAGTTATAGTCTTTCTATAATCAATTTTAAATACTTATATATTTTTGCATATCATTATCATCACCCTGTAACAGACCCATTGCAAGGCATAATCACCGCGTAACTCACGACGTATTGACGATATCAAAAACTGAGGAATCCCCAGTTCTATCTTTTCCCACATACTACAAGAACCTGTGTTCCCTCCTCTTATAACATGGGATTCTTCAAAGGAAGCGTGAAGAAGCACTATTCCTGGTCGGTATGATAGCCATGACTGCCGTTTCTATTTAATACTGACAGTTGCCGTTATTTATAGACTGTACGGTACTTTCCACCATAAACCGCGCAATCATTTTGCCGAATCAGTCTTTTTCTTCCTAGCGATTTCCCGACTTGGTGCCAGGGTCCGCTTTCCTGCTTAGCTTTCTCCACCTTGCCCGGTCTTCGGCATCTTGTTGTGTGAGGTTGTTCTCCTTAATGTCCGCCTTAACCACGTCCAACCAGCGTTTTTTGGGCCAGGCAAGACCTTGGGCCTTGTACATTGATGTTGAGACATCTATTTCCGACGTAGACTGGAGACCTGCGACTTATGTGGCCGTACGAGCGTAGACGACTCTCCTGCAGCTTGTCGGGAATGTCACGAACTCCAAGGCTACCACGGATGTGTTCGTTGCAAATGCGGTCTAATCGTGTTACGCCTTACATCCATCGCAGCATTTTCATCTCGGTGACATGTAGCTGCTGGACATGCTGACTTAGGACTGGCCACATTTCGCTGCCGTACAACAATACCGGTCGGATGATGCACTTTCGCCCAGGCGGCGCCTATTCGGTATTGGATGTCGTGGTCGATTGAACCGGATTCGTGTATCACGGACCCTAAGTATTTGAAGCTACGGGTCTTCGCCACACTTTCGATACCAATTTTTAAGGGTTCGGGGTCCATGTGACTGCATGCCATGTACTCGGTCTTCGCAACATTGAGTGCTAGACCACCGTTCTCAAGCGCCTCGTTCCACCGGTTTACCCTGTCCAACCAGTTAAAAAACAAATTACATTTCTCAGGTTCAGGTCTCTTTATGATGTTTTTCTTTAGTCAGTCGATAGTGTTACCAATTTAAATTAATAGATATACGCGAATTTAAAAAAAAAAATCGTTGGTACATGCTGAGGTTTGGGATTGTGGACATCGGATTGACATTACATGAGCCAAACTACTTGCACACATACACCACGAATATAGCATAACTCATGACATATCTATAAGTTGCTGGAACACGGTTAACTTAAAATCGGGATTAGTATAGAAAACTAAATTATTGTTTGTATTTAACAAAGAGCCAGTGACATTCCAGTGACAAATCCCAAAACAGTGTATTGAATCTCTGTTATATCTTTACATTGGTTATATTACCTAAAAACAAATTACTGCTAAGTAAAACATATAGTATCTATATATTATGTATATAGAATGAAAATTAGTACATCCTTCAGAAATACTTCTTTAGACTACAGGAATCACACTAAGATTGTAGTAGTTAATATAATGTGTCTGTTCTTTTTGACATACAGAGATGCCACGTGCCATTTTGAAATTATTTAACAGAGTTAGATTTAAAATCATAATATCCTTTTGTTACTACACTGCACATATATATAACAATATAATTAAAATAAATAAAAAAGTAAATAAATATATCATTTAATTAATAGAGCTATAGTGACCATACTGTCCCTCGGTAACTAAAATCGTAAACATTTTACGAGCGCCGCATCGCGCATTCGTAAAAATGTTTCGGATACACCTGACGTCATTATTCGAATTCATGTTTATTAGAGCAATATGAGCAGAAACATTTAAAGGAATATATTTAAGAATATTAGCGTCACATTCTTAAGTCACTTAAATTGATATGATTTTTTGTTACAATTTTACTATTCATAGTGGGCATTTGTAGTAACAAATGGCGGGCGAGTCGTTTCATTTGGATAACAATGGAAGCAAAGTCAGGGGTTCAAGCAAGTGAGGTATAAAGTATATAGATCAAAATCATAGTTTACCTACATTTCAAAATATATTCTTTTGATTCATTGATTAAAGAAAATAAAAACATTTTCTTAATTAACACATAAGTATTTGATTTTTTTACAACTTTATTTGCATTAATGTACATCTTAATAATAATATACAGCCTCATAGCCTTAGACAGATGAAATAATTTTTAAAAATGGCAGTATATTATTTTTCTTTATCAATTGCAAATATTTTTTTTTTGGCTTTTCCTTTGAGGTGCTTGAAAACCAGAAATATTAAGAAAAGCAAGTCACAACACAACAGTAACAATTACCGAGCCCCACTATAGATAAGAACCACTGCATAAGCATAAGTAAATGTACAAAATCGATCAAATCCTTCAAAAGGAGGCAAATTATTTACATATGCACATACAATTTTAGTATGTAAAGATACGTCAAAGTTTGAAAATAATATGCTATTGAAAGAAATAAAATCAAAATAAATAGATACTGTTATTTTTCTAGTAAATAAGCGAAAAGTGTGGAAGTGTGACGTCACTCTGTTTTAATTTATTGCCGGACTCGTGCCGATGGAACTGCAGTTTAACGCGTTTATCGATGATCGTTATTCACGCAAGACCAGTTTAATGTAGCGATTTACTATATAAAATTCGCAAACAAACATGTATAAATTTTATTTTATTTCCACCTTATATCTCTATTTATTATTGATAGTCTAAAATTATTAGATACTCGTATGGTTTTAAAAATTATATATTCGTAAAGAGGCTATTTTTTGTATTGCAGTACGGTATGTTTGGTGAGAAGCATAGTACAAACCAAAAACAAAGGTGTCCACCGAGGAACAAATCAGCAGTCGCTGTCATGCCGGCTTGTGTAAATGTGCCTACAAATTACGCTTGAATGTATCGACGCCTACGGACAAGAACACCCTATCGGGAAATTGTTTCACAGCTTTACGGTATGTAAAGATAAAGATAAAATTGTAAACTTTTCAGTTTGTGCTTAGACTTAATATATATAAAAACTGTGACTGCTACTCTCAGCGTACATTATTATGTTCTAGAAGGAAGGAATTCCAATAATTCGGTAGAATACTCTTACTACTACATTTTTACATATAATTATTACCATATTTTTATTAGTATTTACAATTGATTATCGCCTTTTTATACATTTAACATTTTATTTTCAAAACCATTATACACATCATTACACATTTATTTTATTTAAATAATTCTGGATATAATTTGGGACATTTTAAATGTTTTTTCATGAGTTTTTCTTCGAAAATTGTTGCGCTTTCTGAATACAGATAAATATTTTCAACAGTAATAGTTTACTAATTTCTACGTAACGTTCGCAACGTAATACGTTTCGTCACTTACAAAGTTACTTTTATAGACCCACCGATATAGTTCGCGTTTATCTGTCAACTAGTTTTAAGAATACATATAGTTATTTTTCTTTAAATAAGTTTAGCATATATCTATAACAATTGAAACAATCTTTAAATAAAAACACAAAACAAATTTAACAAAAACGTACGAAAATATATTAAAAAATCGTAGTGTTATTTTTTCTCACAAAACATATTGCAACGCTTATGATGTCAATAGAACAGTATTTAAAAAAATCCGATTACAATACGGAATGCAAAAACGGTCAATTAGAGTCACCCCGGCGATTTGCGTCATAACATCTCGACGCGTACTCATACCCGGCGCAATAAACGTCCGGCCGCGCCGTTTGTCCGTATGAAATTTACGAGCTCGCGTGCCGGAGAGCCGGGCGCGGGCGGTTTATGATTATGTCCCGATGTTGATTGAATGGTCATGGTCGCCCTACACGGTTCGGTTAATTGCTTCGAAGATGTAACACAATAATGCACAGTAATGAGTGTATTAATAATACAGTTCATTATCAGAAATGTAGCCTAGTATTTAGATATAATAATTCACTGGTATTTCTATTGTATAATACTATGCGTTCGGAAATAGCTGGTCATAAGGTATAGTCGTTTAAAGCTTAACCAAATACACCCTGCCAGTTTTACAGAAGTAAAGGTTTATATGAAACTTATAATTCAAAATCAAACATCAATTTTAGTTCCTCCAGGTTTCCACAGGATTCCTAGTAGATACGCGAATAAAAATGAAAACTAATTTTCTAGACATCTTTACTAATATTATAAATTGGTAAAGTTTGTGAGTTTGTGACGTTGTAGAGGGTAATCTCAGGAACTACTGGTCCGATTAGAAAAATTCTTTTAGCGTTCCTATAGGTCTTAGCGTGATATATATACAGCCGTCCTCGAAAAATGAGCTATCAAACACTGGAATAATTTTTAAATCGGACCAGTAATTCCTAAGATTAGCACGCTAACCCTCCAGTTTTATTATATTAGTAAAGATTATTGAGAAAATTAACAACACACACGAAGTCGCGGATATCAGCTAGTATTATATACACATACATATGTTTAGCCTGACTGATAACCTGTTTTAGTTGACCAATTAATCAAATCTGGATGGTTCTGTAAGACTCAGTAGTCGCAGACCAAGATAAAAGTAATACATTATAAGAGTACCTACTAAAATTGGTAAAACTATAACATTTGTACATTATCACACGGTAATATATGCGACGACAGAGAAATACAAGCATCATTTATACAAATGCGCTAAAAAGACAAACGTTTTGTTGGTGCTGTCGCTCCGGGACATATGATAATAGCGTTGCTTTTATAGATCCTACTATTGGTTACTATTCTCACATTTTTTGTATCACCGGAGGCGGAGGCTAATGTTAAGCGATCACCACCGTCCATAGACAATAGCAACACCAGAGAAGTCACAAGTGCGTTGCCGGCCTGTGTTGTTAGGGAAGGAGGAAGGGGAAAAGAGGGAACGGCGCTCTCACTGACCGAACGAAACGCAACAATGCAAGAACTGTTACTTCACGTCGGTTTTCTGTGAGAGGGTGGTATTACCTCGGTCGAGCCGACCCATTCATGCTGAAACCACTAATAGCTTTAGTGTGGATCTACCACCTACAACTACACGTGAAAATAGGAAGGTATTTGTTTTCCCTTATTGAATTGAAATAGTTTAAAGAGATTATCCGACACAAAATACATATAACAGTTGTCGAGGTATGTACGCCTGGTAAACATATATGTTTCAATAAATCGTATAAGGAAGGCCCAGACGAACGTTCCTCGATCAAATCGGGGACGTTCTGAAGAAAGGTCGGGTCAAGAGTACTCTAAACCGACGAACATGCATGAGAAGTCTGATGAACGTGGAAGAAGCGAAAGATGTGTGCCAGGACCGTAGCAGGTGGAAGGACGTGGTCTCTGCCTACCCCGCCGAGAAAGAGGCGTGATTATATGTATGTATGTACTCGTATAATTATGAATATGTAGCTCAGCTTAGGCTAGCTTAGATAGGTCGCGAATTGCATGAATCAGGTGACAGCCCACGCCAAGATGTGCCGTGCACCCTTGAGCTAGTTGTCAAAATAAAATCGGCTAAGTGCCTTAAGTGTTCGCCTTAGTAGTCCGGTGAAACTGTTAAGACCTTGCTGGGTCAATATCGTAGTCAGTTAGAAAAAAAAATCTCACATAGATATGTGTTTATTAACATATATATTTTCACAAATATAAGTCTCTAATAGTGAGGGTGAAGCGTGCTTAATTAACCTAAACCAATGAATTATAATTAATTTCAAACATGCTGGCCTGCGAAAATGTCTCCTTACTTTACCGTTGAAGAATCCCATGTCATAGGATAGGACACTATTTTTAGTTTTAAAAAAATTACGTGGTAATTGCCGGCCGCCCTCTCTCAATACATTTAATGAAATTTGGCTTGACCCCCTAAACCCCTCATGTAATTAAAGGACGACTCTTACGAATTAAACACTATTGTTAAGTGACTTTCGTGCAAATGGTAAGGCCGAAGAATCACCTCTACATTCGCTCCGTTCCAGACTGTAGTCTCTTGAGAATATTTAGAGAATAAACTTTATATGTCGCGCGTTAGTTTATGTTACACGGAACCCGTTTCAGTCGGAACAAGTTCCATATACTTAAGATGTGAGAAATTTGGGTAAATATAAGATATGACTCAGAGAAGGAGCGTTCACTATTTAACAGGATTGAAGAGTCTTTATATATTATATATTGATATATCTAATAAATATTATATATTGTTTAATTCATTTTTGAAGTGAGATTTATTATGATGGTTTTGAAATTATGGTCCGCAACCTTTTTGTGTGACGAAATGTAGTGGATTTAAACACTGTCTCGGATAGAGTGGGGAGAGTGATCTCTCGCTTGCTTTCGAGTATTGGGGAATAGTGAGACATATGCTCTTCTTGCTTTTTTCTGAAGGTTTCACTTCTACAACGTGTTAACAACAAGCATTTTTTTAACAAAGCTGCTGTGTCCGCCTTCGTTCTCTTATTAACTAAAGTAATTTTGTGTTTATCCCACATCCCATTTACCGAAGTTAATATGTTTTACACTGTCTTTCTGATCAATCCCCAAGCAAACCTGTAATAATATGT
Source organism: Antheraea mylitta (assembly GCA_014332785.1). NCBI lineage: Eukaryota > Metazoa > Arthropoda > Insecta > Lepidoptera > Saturniidae > Antheraea > Antheraea mylitta. The sequence goes on along the minus strand of JACEII010000050.1, from coordinate 3,189,303 downwards.
AGTATAGAATATATTCTGAAGAGTTTTTTATTTACCAATACAAGTCTCATAGATTTTGGAGCAGCTCGTACTAATTTATAATTTAAGCTATTACCAAAAGCTAAACATCAGTCTGATTTCATTTTTTACAGAAACTTAATGACATTTCTGACTCATCTTCTTCAAAATTTTACAATCTTATGATAATCCATACATTTATTATAAAATTATCAAATGAGTGTAAAGTATCTCGAAAAACTTAAAAATAAATGCTGTAGTCCAGTGAAGCTGTTAAAACCTTGTTAGGTCAATAGCGTAGTCAGATCGAAAAAAGAAATGCTTGTAGACTCATTCATTATATTGAAAAAACGATTTCCAAATGACTACGCTATTGACCCAGCAAGGTCTTAACAGCTTCACCGGACTACTAAGGCGAGCGCTTAAGGCAATCAGCCGATTTTATTTTGGCAACCAGCTCAAGGGTACACAGCACACCTTGGCTTGGCTGTTGCCTGTTGCATGCAAAATCGCGACCTATCTTAACTAACCTAGCTAACTATTCATATATGTATGAGTTGTTGAAACGTATATATGTACCAAGCATACACGCTTCAACAACTCCTCCATATATTTATTATCGGAAAATTGAGAGTTTTTCAGTTCGATAAGGGAAAAAAGTAAACCCTTCCACTTTCATGTGTAAGCGTGTAGGCGTGCACGTGTGTGGGGGTGATCGTGTAGCGTTGTAGCAGTGATGTATATATTGGTGGTTCACCGTATCGCGCAAGCAACGCACTCAAGGGCTCCCTACCGAGGGATCGAACCTAGGCTTGAGCCGCTGCCGTGAAAAGCTTAATCGGGTAAATACATACTGAATTTTTCGCATCGAATTTTGCCGGTTTTAAAAATAAAAATCTCTTTTCCGTTTATTTTTACCCTTCGTTGTATATAATTTTATATAGTAAGTTTTGTGATACATTGCGGATGGTATTCACAGCCCTTAGTATTAAGTCGACTTAACGCAAAGTTTGCTTAATTAACAAGAAATTAATTACCCGAGCGCAAAGATTACCGGCGATCTATCTGTTCATCCGATTATTGCTAATTGATACAGTAATATTATACTGTACTTATGTATCTTAAGCGCATGGGTATATGCAATGTTGGATATTGTAAATTATATTTAAAAAATACTAATAATTCTATTTACTAATGAGCCCGACGGACGTTGTCCCGAATTGATAATGAAATAAAATCTTGTGAAAATATATACCTAAACCTTACACATGAATCGCTTTATCTACTAGTCAAAACTGCATAGAAATCCGTTTAGTAGTTTTTGTGCTTATCGTAAACAGATAGACGTAACAGAGGACTTTGTTTTATCATATGTGATATGTATGCAGTAAGCCTGATCTAGGTTTCTGTACTCTACAACTATTTTCCATTTAAAATCAACCTTGTACATATATAATTAGTGGTCCGTCCAAGATATGCTCAAAACGGGACAATTATAAAAAGTTCATCACTTTCATTCGATTTTAAACTTAGTTCTTTCTATTTCACTTTCACTAGCTATCTGTTATCGTTCTTATTTCGTCACAAAGCTTTCGTTAGAAAATAAATACAGTAAAATTTCAAGCACGAATTTCATTGCAATTTAATATTTTAGCTCGTGCTCACATTATTAATATTTGTAATTTCTTTTGTATTTAAATAAGACGACTTTGTACATAAAGAGAGAAATTACATCACAAGAATCGCCTTCAATTTTCTCCAACTACCAACAACCATAACAAATATTTAGTATTGTTTTCGCAAAAAAAGGCACGCAAATGATTCGCTAAAATGTATACAGATACATTAAAAGTTTACATGGTCATTTGGTTTCTGATTTTGTAGTTCGTTGAAGCTGCTAAGACCTTGCTAGAGCAATAGCGTAGTCAGATTGAAAAGAAAAAGTTTCTGATTTCAAAAGCATTTAGCTATGGACGTCTAAAATAATGCGTTAAAGAAGTTTTCCTTAAGCACTCTTTAGATACTTGATTTTAACATTTGACCAGAACCTCAATTTATGTTAAATGACAATCATATGATTTAACATGATTAAACCTAGGAAGAGAACCTGGCTCTCAAGTTGAACACAGTTATAGTTGCTTGGTGTTACATGTTTTTCATGTCAAAATGCAGTAAAACTAATTGTAGGAATTTGCAATAATGTCAATCGACGATCGAAGAACCATAAAGCCATCATTTAGTGCTTGAACAAAGTATAGTAACAAACATGACTGTGTTAAATTATTCCGTGAACCTTCTTAAGACAGCAGGAATAACCGTCCTGTGGAATCTCTCACATCATTAATCAAAGAGTACTTTAATCCGAAACTAATTAAAACATGCCAGTCCACATCGCCACCGGATTCCGCGGGATTCAGCGGGATTACAAATCCGTATCAAAATAATTACTTGTCCAACGCAGGGCATTGTGTAACCCCTTAAGTTTCGCCAATTAATTTGACGTGGCTTGTTAGAGTTGCTTCATTAGTGGAGTATAATAATGATATGTATCAATACACATTAAAGAAAGTCTTACGCCACATCTATCTGTCTTTTCGCGGTAAACTAAAAACAATAGGTGGATTTCATGTCTTTTTATTAATAAATAGAGTGATTCACAAGGAAGGAGAAAGGTTTTTTTTTCTATGTCATAGGAGGCAAACGAATATGCAGGTCACCTGGTGTTAAGTGATCATCGCCGTCCATAGACACTAGCAACACCAGAGGAGTTGCAAGTGCGTTGCCAGCCTGTGTTTGGGTGTAGGGTCAAGGGTAGAGAGGGAGGAAGGGGTAAGTTAAGGTGGGCCTCCAGCGCTCTCAGTGACCGAACAAAACGCAACAATGCAAGTAGTAGTGGTAGAGCCAAGCTAAAGCTATTATTGTTTTCAGCACGAACGGGTCGGCTCGTCTGGGGTAGCACCACCCTCTCACAGAAAACCGACGTGAAGTAACAGTGCTTGCATTGTTGCGTTTCGTTTGGTCAGTGAGAGAGCCGGAGACCCACCTACCTTCCCCTTCCTTCTTCCCTTCCTGTCCCCCCACCCTCCTCCCAAACATAGGCTGGCAACGCACTTGTGACTCCCCTGGTGTTGCAAGTGTCTATGGACGGTGGTGATCACTTAACATCAGGTGACCCATCTGTTCGTTTGCCTCCTATGATATAAAAAAAAAACTGTTACTTCACGTCGGTTTTCTGTGAGAGGGTGGTACTACCCCGGGCACGCCGACCCATTCATGTTGAAAGCTGTAACAGCTTCAGCGTGGCTCTACCGCCTATACCAGCGTGGCTCTACCATCTATACCAGCGTGGCTCTACCATCTACACCAGCGTGGCTTTACCACCTACACCAGCGTGGCTCTACCACCAACAAGGTATACGGCTTGTCAATCGTTTTATGTAAATTGGTTAAAATATAACGATAGTTGTTGGAAGTGTCGGAAAAAGTCAAGCCGATTGATAGCTTTTATCGAAAACGCTGCCTAGTCGCTTTAAGATATAACAAAACAATTTATATAATAAATGACGCAGACAAAGTCGCTGGAATCATCTAGTAATATATGTAATGATCACCGGTTAATATAGGACACCGATAGATGTCACTAACACGATGGCGATTGTCAGTGAATTGGTAATTAAGAGTAGGTAATGAGAAAAAGACACAAAGCTTAAAAACATTACAAACGTTGAAAGAGACGTGTAAAATCAGATTAATAGCTTTGTACATTGTGATAATAACATAGAGAACCTGAAATCACTACAGTTTGGACAACGGATATATCAGTGGATTCGGCATGCGGTGAGTTATACCTTCTATATATATAACAAGAATATAAGTCTAACGTGCCCGTACTTCTTAGTTCTTTGTTCTTTGTCGCAGGCAGCATATGCTCGAGTAACATTTGGTCTTGAATCTATTAAAATCGGTTTACTCTATCAAATGCTATCGTAATTTTAATGAATAAATTAGATAAGTAAATGGACTTTAATACATCCAGATAATTTAATAGTCACCGTTTTTTTTTATTATTATATAGTTCACCGAAACGCTCTTAAAAGCTAACTTAATATGTGATAACGAGGTACGTTGAGTGACACACACGTTACCATTTTTCGGGATATTTGGAGCTAAGTAAACTTATCTCGAAAAAATAACCGAAAACCTCCGTCCATTCAAAATGACCGATTGCATTTGAAGTCCAATGACGTCACGGAAAAGGCTAAATCTCGGCAAAGGGCTAAATTGCACGCAAAAGGGCCACAAGTGGTCCCGGCGAGATTGGTTTTGACGCGCTGACACCCCGTTACGTGCCCTGATGCTTGATAATATCGGTCTGAGTTCACAAAAGGACGTGTGAAAGGGTCTTCAAGACATAGATTAAATAGTATCGCAGATGCGTCATTTCTGTTAGCTACTGATAATTTATTTATGGATACCATTAATATATTGCAAAATATGATTAATTGTAAAATTTTTGTATGTTTAATTTTTAGTAACGATACAAGTTTTATTAAACTTAATACAAGTTATTTATATTCGGACTAATATAATCTTCTAGAAAGCTCGGAGTTAAAGAGTTTGACTAAATATATACGAGTATATACTATAAACAGACCAGTCAATTATAATCATCTGATGCTATACAGCCTAGGTAGAAAGACAGAGTATTTCAAATTAAATAGATGTAATCTAATATATTTTTATTATTAAATACAAAAAGTCAAAAGAGAAAAAGAAAGCGAGAAAAGAGAGATAGAAAGAAGATTCTGGCTGTATGTTATGTGATCTGTAGGGAAACAATATATTCATTAGAAAACGAGATTCTGAATTGACACGGGTGCTACGTGAGGCTTAGTGAATAAATAATGTGCACAAGAATGCCTAACCATTATACTTCTGGTTAAGAGATGTGACATGTCTAAAAAATATATATACACATTTTCAATCAAAATCATTTGAATTAATGTTTTTATTTTTCTATAATTTAATTTCTTTTATTCCACTTAAAAACTGATAATATGACTGGTTCTATTAAAAATAATTCGGTTTTCAGTTAAATATAAATCATCAATATTCATAAAATAAGGATTTATAATAACTTTGGTAACAAAGTAAATCATTGATTTCTTCGGACTCTTCATTCTTTTAATAACATTTTAACTTTATTGGTTTGATTGTTAGGCATCTACCTGTATCCAATACCGAAAATAAAAGCAAGGCATACTCATTTTCTGAAATGTTAGGGTTGAATTGATTTTTATTTATTTTTTATTTTTATTCGATCTGACTACGCTATTGACCCAGAAACGTCTTAACAGCTTCACCGGAGTTTTTTAGTTACTTATTAGTTCATAGTTAACTGATAAGATCAGTAGTCGTATTTTAATTAAAATTATTATTGTACCTAAGGTAATATTGATTTCAGTACAACTCCAAATTAACTTGGTTCACACTTGTCTATTGCGATTGTATACAAGTGTAAGGGTTTCGATGTTCATTGTAAGTTATCATACTTGTTTTATTTCTAATACATAGATTTTTAAAACAGACAGTCACTAAGTTGCTTAAATTCAGAAGATAAATATTATAATCAGAGTATAGTAATTTATTACATCAGAGTAATAAAAAAAACTAAAGTCAACTGATGGCATTTATGTAAAGTAACTTTACGTCTTAATTATAGAGAAAGTCGTGGTGGGTACAGTGGTTTCACCTATATAATATCATTCCAATGTTTGCAGGTTCGAGTCCCCGCATGTACCAATAAATCTTTCAGAATTTGCGTACATTTACTAATTTAAATTGATAACACTATCGACTGATGGTGAAGAAAAACATCGTGAGGAAATCTGAACCTGAAAACATAAAGCTATGCATCTCTTAGAGTATGAAATCACCAATACTTCGTGGGCTGGCGTAGTGATTATGCTCATATCTTCGGGAAGAGGCCTAAAGCTCCGCAATGGATCTTTTACAGACTGACAATGATAATTATTACTTACAGAATGTGACCTTAGTTGAGCTCTTAGAGTACAATGAACAAATCAATAACTATTGAAAATAAATCCACCATTTTCCGCCCATCAAAATTTGTACAAATTAATAACGGTAAAACAATCGAGAAAATATTAAACAACAAGGTAAGCATATCTTCAGACGAAACCAATTCTCTAGAACAACATGTATGTAAGCACTCACTCGATATCGTATAAGATACAAACATCGGAGATGAAATACAAATAATGTATCGAACGATGTCTTATTGGAAACATAAATACAATACGTTAACATAATCAAAATATTTGCTAACAAAAGTAACTTATCTGCATTATATTCCATAGAATTGAACAATTTGATATTTTTGTGTTTAATTTCATGCGGTTAATTCCATAAATTTACTATATAAATATAAATTTCTTTAAAAAGATGACTTATTCCATTGTCCTGTAGTAAATAATATGTTTGAGTATTTTTACGTTGTAAGAAATTTTAGAGAAAACTTAAATTCCTAAAATATATTATGGCAAGTATATCCTTCGTTTATACTAATATTATTCTGACAGATTTCATATAGAACAAATAAGTCGTTATACTTCAAAATGGGTTAAATCCTTATTATTTTCTATTTTTTAATTCACTTAAAATATTAAATTCCAAAGTGAGTCGTTCAATTATATGCAATTTTTTTAAATACCTAAAATGAATACATCTTAGAAAAAGTATAGGGTAGAAGGGAAAAGTAAAATACACACGCGGGCGTTAAAAAATGCCATCATACTATGGTTTCATTATAATGTTTACCATCATCGACAATTTAGAATAATTGCAGGTAATCAAACCAACAAACAATAGAAATATTTCTCAAAATTTGTCTATGGGGATTCCCCTTTTATTAACATATTACCATCACCATAATAAGACCAATAGGAGCGGATCACCAATGAAGAATGTTTCAAAATCGGTGTTTTTTACCATTAAGCCAAAGTAACTATTTCTATTGGACGAAGTCGCAAGCAGAAGCTAACAGAATATAAAAGATACTAAATTATATATTACCATCCCGTCAAAAACTCAAACATACAAATTACCATGGAGTTTTGGCGAGATCTTGGAATGTTATATACGAATTATTACACGGATTGAATATTTTTTCATAATCTTCTATTATTTGACTCTATATTTTGGGGTGTAAGGGGTGTCGAGTAACATATTAAGACTTGAGACACCCAAGCCAACCTCACCTGCACGTGGTGCACCCTGCTGATCAACGAACGAGGCAATGGCGATAGCGGGGAGGTAGGGTTATACAGCCCGACTGGGTCGCAATCACCATGTATATGGCGAAAAAGCCCGTCATAGTGACTCGCTTTGCGCGTCGCGTTTCGGGATCAGCCTGTACATATCCAGTACCGGGTGACTTTCGTCATTATGGCCGGCATGACAGTGGCGACCGACGATGGATGATCGGTCTCGCGGTGGTCGCCACTGTTCTTGGATTGTACTATGCTTACCATCAGAAATAGTGCAATCACTTTGTCGTGCTTCAATAAAATATAAAAAAAATATCCATGGTGTCTTACATAATACAGTTTGTTTATTGTGTACATTGAAGCAGATGGGAAAATCATACCACAGAGCATAGATTCTGACTTGCCACAAAAACTCCCTGGAAAGTTTTAACACGACAGCCACCATCTTGTTAGTTTATTAAAATGATCTTAAGAAAATTGTAATAAGCAATAATCTACTTGAAGCTTATTTGTGAAAAAGAAGTTACCTTAAATTTAGGAAGTTCAGTGTTGCTATTAAAATGCAAAAAAAAGCTTTATCAAAGATTAATATTTTGATTACACAAACAAAAGCGAATATTATGGGAGTACTTTAAAAAAAACGAGTACCACTCGAAAAGTATTTGCATAGTCTAAGATGTGATGCATTAAACTACACTCGGAGTCGAGATGGGCCCTCGAGTGATGTTATAAGTATGCGGGCGATCTGTGCTATCGATCAAGTGATCTCTAAGTAACGGTACACAATTTGCATATTCACTCTAGGGACTTGTTTGATAATTTAGGTTAAGTTACACTTTGGAAGCGTTGGATACGATTATTTTCGCGACAATAAATTGACGATATTTTTTTTTTAATTTTTCCGTTTCATTTCAAAGATTTCGAACTCCTTAAAACCTCCTGATAGTGTGAACCGATTCTAATTATGATTTTCTTGGTGACGGATTATCGTAAAGGAGTTAATGGCGTGATTTTTGTCTGTAATATAGTTCATTTTATATTTTATTCATAATCTTGTGTCATTTAACTCTATGTTGTGTAAAATTGGTGGTGTTTTACATAATACAGTTCGGTTATTGTGAATAAGTGAAGCGATTGGAAAATAATACCACGGACCATGAATTATAAAATACCACAAAACTCCCTGGATAGTTTCAACACGGGAGCCACCATCTTGTTGGAATATTGAAATAATTCTTTTTTTTTATTTTTTTTTATGTCATAGGAGGCAAATGAACAGATGGGTCACCTGATGTTAAGTGATCACCACCGTCCATAGACACTTGCAACACCAGAGGAGTCACAAGTGCGTTGCCAGCCTGTGTTTGGGAGGAGGTCGGGGGGGGCAAGAAGGGAAGGAGGAAGTGGAAGGGGAAGGCGAAGGTAGGTGGGTCTCCGGCGCTCTCACTGACCGAACGAAACGCAACAATGTAAGCACTGTTACTTCACATCGGTTTTCTGTGAGAGGGTGGTGCTACCCCGGTCGAGCCGACCCATTCAGTCTGAAACCAATAATAGCTTCAGCGTGGCTCTACCACTACTAACCTGCTTTTTAATGAATTTAGATGGATTATAGTAACCACTCAAGTGGTTTATTACAGTTTGCAAATTCGTATATAACATTTTGTGATATATAAAAAATCATATGAAAGAAAAAAATTGCTAAATATAGAAGGTGTACAAAACACACAACATATATTAAATAAAAAAAATGCATTGTACTGATTCAATTTGTAACATAAAACGAACGCATGAAATTTAAAAAGGGTTCGTTGGTACAACACACGTACATTCCTTTCAGAAACCCTATCGACATATTGTCGATATTGAGTACAAAGGATTCGACATTAATTTGACATACCATTAAAAATTATTGCATTTGAAAATCGACGCGGTATGAATTCACGCGGAAGATATCTCTGCAAATGTCGCTTGGCAACCCTATACGGAATGACGTCATAAAATAACGATTTATGATCGAACGTTTCTCAAAATAATAGTTTTTCTCGCACCCCTAATGAATTAATTAAAGTTTCATTTTAGTGTTTTGCATAAACTGATTCAATCTCGATTGATTGATCGATGTCGTAAAACTATTTTACTTTTATGTCGACGTAACTTTAACCCGACTGTAAGGATGACACGCGTTTTCATTCAATATTATGCTAATGACTGTAAACATTAATTTGTAACGGTTGATTTGTTAATATACAATAGTTATTTGCATAATCATGTTGAAAAAGTTACGGGTTACGCCGCCATAACTGTTGAAAGGGATGACTTTTACAACTATACTGATGGATCGATCGTAAAAACTAATTTCTGCCATTAAATACAACAATGTCTCCATTTAGGCGATGACAGTGAGATTTCGTCGCATCTGCGATTCGATATTCAAATTATAATAATTACATTTAATCTGTGCTCATAATACAGATAAAAAATATATTGCTGCAAAGATTTAAAACTTTACTCTGCGGTTCTTTATTTAAATTTGACATTTAATTTTTATTGTTGCCAGTAAAAAAAGTAAAGCATTATATCCTTGCTTCCCACGGGTGACGTTTCAAAAGGGTTTAATTTAAAGCGACAGTTTTAAAATCTCGTCAAAATTTGTCACAGTTGGTAGCATTGACTAGTACTTTCAAATTGCGTCAACTTAGAATGACAATTGATAAGTGTGGAGAATCGAGACTCGTGCGAAAATTTTATATTTGTCGAAGCGGCTCTGTAGTAATTGATTAGATTCTGTATATCATTGGGATGGTTCAGTGGTGCTGTGAGATTTATATTAAAATAGCATATCACTTATCCTATAAGGCTTAATTAACTTAAAGAAATAATTATTTTATGCAAAAAATTATAAAAAATTTGTTGTAGTAAAAAGTAACACACTGTATCACTTCTACGAACCTTATTTGTTAACTGAATTTCATACTAAACTAAGATACAAAATAGATGAGTCCTTACGTTTCAAAATGAGTTATATCCTACCGAGAACAAAGTTCAAATTTTACTGTCCATAAGGTTTTTACTTTTTTTATTATTATCTTTATATTGACATGCATATAATTTGAAGAAGTTGAAAATAATGTTAAATATTAGGAACGACTAAAATTTAATTTAGTTAATTTTGAAATGTAACGACATATATACGGGATTATTATAAATATACCTATATATGTGAATAAAATTGTAGTTTTGTTTTATAATATAAGCCTGTTATAAAAGACACTTATCATGAATTTCCCATTTTAAAGATTGTATATACGGATATAACTTAAAACCAGCTTGATAAATATTCATAGATTTTATACACGAAAACTTCACGCTATATCCTGAATTGACATGCTATAATACATAGTACCATTGTAAGTATAGTGTTAATACAACGTAGAGAGATCGTAATAATTTATTCTCAACCGATTTTTAAAAAACATATTATAGGCCTCTTCCCAAAAGAAAGTGTGGGCATATTCACGCGTCCTCGCCAGACCACAGTTATATGTTTTCCCACATAGGTAACATTTCTTATTTCTCAGAAGAACATGAATCCTCAGGTTCGGGTTTCCTCGTGATGTTTACCTTCACTGTCCGGCGATTCTGAATTTTTATTTTGGTACAAGTCCAAGGTCTACACTGCGGTAGTATTGATAATTCATCAGACAAATCATTCCAAAACTGACTCTTAATTTATAGCCTATAGCAATTACCAAAAAAAAAATCATATAATAAAAAAAAAAAAAAACTAAAAATATCACGTAATGGATGCGAGCAGATCCGTAGGTACAACTAGTTAAAAATAAAATAATAAAGATCAATAGATAAATTATCACAGATTTAAGGCTACATTCTAAATTAAGTGTAACTGACATTTCAGATACTTAAATAAACATTTCAACCAATTAATTTTAACTATCGTATGTAGCTGCGAAATATCGATAACAGAACCGTTGTATTCATACCAAGGAGCCGAAATGTAATTAGAAATTAACTGAAAACCTTAATATAAATTTTATAGCCATGTCATTATCTTGTAGCTATTAGATGAGGTTGAAAGACTGAGTTGTCGTAAACCAACCGAACCTCGCTTTACTGTCTCAAGGGAAATGTAATTACAAAGAAAGGGTTTATGGACTCGGTTGTTTGGGACAGAAGGCATTCACTACTGTTAATTTATATAAATACAATGATATTCGTCTGTATTTATGGTTCCGTGACGTAAAAAAATATTTTCAAGACAGGAAATAGGCCTAGGATATTTGGCCCTATCTCAATTTGATGTTGGAGTTTTGGCGGGATCTCAGTCTGTCATGTAGTGGATTTTTATTTTACTCATAAGATTATGAATATTATGAATATTTGTGTTATTAGACTCTATATTTTGTAAATTTGGTGGTGTTTTGCGTAATATAGTTAGTTTATCGTGCATAAGTGAAGTGAATGGAAAATAATACCACGGAGCATGAAATTCTGAGATGCCACAAAAACTCCCTGGAAGGTTCTAACAAGGGATTCACCATCTCGTTAGAATATTGACTGACACGACGCTTATTATTGAAATGATTGCACGATGCTTGTAATATTATTGACTACGTGACAATGGCAGTAATAATCTAAATGATTGATTGCCAAAAATAAAGATAAAAAAAATTGATGTAGAGTTATTAAAGCTTAAAAAAAACACATTTTTTATACATGTTCAGTGATGTATGCCATTCTGATCGATTTCATTCTTGACGTGGCAAAGTAAGGCAAGCGGTGTCGTCCGCATCTAAAATTAACTCAAATGAATATACGACAATCTGGTTGTAGATTAAAAGTATTCTGCAGTGAAGAAATATTTAGAAAAAAGTAAATAAACACTAAATAAAAATAGCTGTTTAAATAGTTAAAGAGTTTTATATATTTCTTCTCTTCACTTCCATATTTTCTCGAAGTTTAATCAATATATTTTGAAATAATACGCATTAGACCACGAATTCAGTTAAAACAAAGAAATACAATCTCCGTCAACATTAGAGTAGAGCGGCGCCGCGCCTTGATAATTTTCTTTATCCTAACAGGTATAAGTGAGTGGGGAAAATACATTTCAAGTGAAAATGCTTACGTCACTGGTTTTTTTTTCGAAATGACTACGCTATTGATCCAGCAAGGTCTTAACAGCTTCATCGGACTACCGTACGTCACTGGTCTGGAGTGGCAATGCCGCGGTATTGCTAGTATTTACGAGGTACTTCTTCCTTGGACCCTTTACTTACATTCCGATATTAGAATTTCAAATTGAAAAGTTGCGTAACTGAGTAATTCTGATAATTTTATCAGATATTTATTTTGTAACTGAATTGCATCTAAAACTGATAATTTCTAAAAGTACTTGATCAATTTTCGAGAATATTTTGCACGCTTTTTTTCTCGAACTGACTACGCTATTGACCTAGCAAGGTCTTAATAACTCCACCGGACTACTAGTTTGCACGTGATTTATATATTTTGCCACTTTGGATTATCTTTTTACTGTTTACATTTCTTTTGACTGAATCTGTGAAGCCAAAGTAATAATTAATTCCATTAAAAAACGTGACTTTAATTTTGTAATTATGTAACAAGCAATTTATCCTAGTTATTTATAAAAAAGGAAGACATAAAGGAGTACAAAAAGACTCGCAATCAATAATTGGACTTTATATAAATTATGTTTTAAAAAATTGGATAGGAAAGAACATTTCAAAAGTATTTCTATACTTTATGCGACTTAGGCCGCAAATGCAACTAATTCAAATAATATATAATGTTTTCTTTAGGGTTTATTTACGACACTTATTTTAACAATAGACAAAAATAGTAAAGTATAATGCTCGGATAATAGTGATCTAGATAAAAATTTTCACTACAAATATGTACAACATAACATCAAAAAGGTCTTAATTCCCCGAGCGCGAATAAACATAATTTTCCTCGTAACAATAAAACAAAATAAAAAGAAGTTACGATCCCGGTTACGTTTGGACCCTTAATTCGTATTTACTTAATGTAACTTCTGCTAATGAAATTGTTAGAATTTTCGTGCGGTATTCGCACAGTGTATTATGTGATTTATTACTTTGTGAGTATTCATTAGTACCCACTAATTATTCTTATGAATCCACTTAGAACTCGATGAAATATAGCGTACATTTGATATTAAAAAGATATTCCTATTTACTCGGTTTCGAGATTCGTCTAGCTCAAAACTTGGAGCAAACCGACTGGTTGAGTACCTGCATCTAACAGAAGGTCACAGCCAAATAATGCTGTTCTTTCTATCATTGTGTTCTCGTAACGAGTAAGTTTTCAGAGCTGCTGAGGTTGTGCTGTAAAGGGTCAGTAACACGTAGGTGACACCCCTGGTTTTGCAAGCGTCTATAAGCTGCGGTGACCGCTTACTATCAGGCGACTCGCATACTTGTTTACCACCATCGTAGTATAAAAAAATAGTATTTTTGTCAATTATCAAGACTGTAAGGTTCCTGAGAAGTAACCTAACAATACGAAATACATATAAGAGTTCTTGAGGTATGTATGCTTGGTACACATATATGTTCCAACAACTCATATATGTATGAATAGTTAGCTTTGCTTAGGTTAGCTCAGATAGGTCGGGCTCCCTGCCCTGGTAGCTGGTGGCAGGAGTTCTCACCGCCGTGTATGAATTCACGGCGGCGAGGAAATGTAGTGAAGAGCCTCCGGCTCTCAGGGAGATTGAGGCAAGGAGGCGGGAACCAAGGGACGGGGCAATGGAGAGGTGGATGCAGGACCTGGCGGATGCACGCTTCGGGACGTACACTGTTGACGCCAACTGCCCGGTCCTGCGGGAGTGGATCGGTAGGGAGTGGGGTTCCCTGACGTTCAGGCTGGTGCTGGTACTGACCGGACACGGTTTTTTCGGGTGGTACCTACACCGGATCGCTCGCAGGGAGCCGACCGCCAGGTGAGGAAGGTATTTCTCTACGTTAAAAAAGAAAGCTCAGATAGGTCGCGAATTGCATGTTTTTTTTTTTATAGAAGCACGACAAAATGACTGCACTAAGCCTGATGTTAAGCATAGTACAATCCAAAAACATCGGCAACCACCGAGAGACAGATTATCCATCGCCGGTCGCCGCTGTCATGCCGGCCATAATGACGAAAGTCGCCCGGTACTGGATTTGCACAGGCTGATCCCGAAACGCGACGCGCAGAAGCGAGTCACTATGACGAGCTTTTTCGCCATATGCATGGTGGTTGCGACCCAGTCGGGCTGTAAAACCCTACCACCCCGTAGGTAACGTCCCAAGCCGAGGTGTACGGAACACCCTTGAGCTAGCTGTCAAAATAAATTCGGCTGAATACATTAAGCGCTTGTCTTACTAGTCCGATGGAGCGGTTAAGGCCTTACTAGGCCAATAACGTAGTCAGTTCGAGAAAAAACGAACGTTTATTATATCTCGGTATATCGATATTATGCTAATCTATGTTTTTATGTGAACTTGTAGGAAGCCTTGGTTTTATTTTAACTAAATACTTTAAAACTTTCAACACAAAGAACTTTAACACAATGACCGTTAGATTAGAAATAAAGTGATTCCGTGAAAGAATTCAGTTTTTTATTTTAAGTTTTCGGCACAGGGGAATCCTAAAAGTTATTAAATTATTTTAAATAGTTGCATCCGCGGCTTTGCTCGTGTAAACTTTAGTTTCGCTATGAAAGTATCTTTTTTTAATACAGTTTATTAAAATAGTTTGATAAATAAAGAAGTATCGATTGCGAGTCCATTTTCGGTTTTTTTTTTTTTTTGTAAATATTGAGGATAAATATGTTACAAAGATAACTGTAATTAATTATTACGAAATTATATGGCGTGAAGGCGTAACAAACAAACCAGCTAATAGTCACATTGATAATACTAGCTAAGATTAGCCTCTGCCCGCGACTTCATCCGCGTGAAATAGTTACAGTTTAAAGCTAACACACAGCGGAAGATCTCAAATTAAAAAATCCCGATTTGAGAAACATTCTTCATTGGTGCTCCACTCCTATTAATCATAACATGATAATATGGTATATAGCCTATAGCCTTTCTCGAATAAATGAACTATCTAACACTGAAAGTGTTCAAATCGAACCATGGGGCCTAGCTAAGTTGCTTGTCTACAATCACTAAAATAAATAGAAAACGGAAAAATGTATGGAGACGACATATCTGAACGCTATATCACATGATATATGAATGGATTTTGATAGGTGGTAGAGCCACGTTGAAGCTATTACTGGTTTCAGAATAAATGGGTCGGGTCGTCCGGGGTATTTCCACCCCTCTCACAGAAAACCGACGTGCAATAACAGTGCTTGCATTGTTGTGTTTCGTTCGGTCAGTGAGAGTACCGGAGGTCCACCTCCCTTCCTCTTTCGCTTTCCTTCCCCTTCCCCTCTTCCATATACAGGCTGGCAACGCACTTGCGACTTCCCTGATGTCGCTAGTGTCTAGAGACGGTGGTTATCACTTAACATCACGTGACCCACCAGTTCGTTTGCCTCCATTGATATATAAAAAAAGTAACTTGGCTAGACTAGGGGTTAGGGGCGTAGGGTTGAGTAGGTAGGTAGGCTAGGAGGGTTGCGTTAGGGCGGGGGGCTATATTAGGAGTAGGTTAGTCTAGAATGGAGGGGACTTCTGGGAGGCATGTGGTGGTGATAAGGAGTTAACCTCGTTAAGAAATCAATAGTGAGGTGGTGGTGGAAGGATCTTCTTTTCTGCTGCCGGCTGAACCCAGGGGGGAAGGAGCGGAGGACCTGACATCCCATTGCATGGGTCAGCAGACTGGGAGGCAGTCGGAGAACCGGGCTGCCTCAGTCGGGTATGGCATGGGTTAGACGCTTGCCGCTGGAGGCGTTGCGGAGCTTGCTAACGCAACCCCGTGGCGCCCCAAAAGTGCGGCGTACGGTTCATCGTAAAGTTTTTTAGTCGGTAAGAATCGTCTTCGGATACCGTCCCACCGCGTTTACGTAGTGGGCGGTCGACATTACTCAGCGTCCCCCCGGGCCGTTGCGTGTCCCATGCAGGATTCTTCTCCACAGTACTGAGATGAGCGCGTTCAAGCAAACAACCTCTTCAGCTTCATAACATTACTAGTATAGAATTATATATAGGATGGGGGACAAGGACAATACATACCTAGAAATTGCTGCGTTTTATAATACCGAGATAACTCTTCAACTCAAATTTTAAGCATACCTCTAAGTCTCCCTTCCGCTTCACCGTGTTGTTCTCTATTCTTAAGCCTTATTAGTTAAAAATGTCTGTAGACTTCCACGTTAAATGCACACAAGTGTGAATTATTGTCAAACGTTCGTAATTTCGAAAACAAAATGATTTATTACGAAAATTACGTAACATATGTTCATATAACTTATCGTTTGGTAGATTCAAATTGAGTGGGCGACACGAAATAAGCAATACGGTGTGTTTTGTCACGTAATTATCACATAATTACTAGGTTACGCTTTTATTTAGTCGATAACTTGTTCGTAATATTAAACAGACTACTACTATTTGTTTCCATGTATTTTATAAAAAAAAAATATGGCAACATGCTAAAACTAGAGGAGGAGTAGCTTTCAACTCCAAAGTATAAGTAAGAAACAAACCTTCACTCTGCATTTTGTTTCCAACTAACTACGCTATTGCCCTGACAGGTCTTTACAGCTTCACCAGACTATCCTTGAGTTTGATACGGCTTCGCGATAGATATTCCACTTCGGTATAGAAGCTAACTTAGTGGGTATTATAAAAAGCCTCTAACCCTGAATTGTATCATAAACTAAGAATAAATAAGAAATTGTTAGTTAACTGCCATTGTATTATACGTTTCCGATAAGAAGTTATTGTCCAGACGCCATCTTGATTCAAATTTCGCGTGAAGCTTTGGTAAAAGATAAACGATTTGAAAAATATTAATATGAGCAAATTGTCGTGTAACTGGTGAAGGCGCCGTATAAATAGGCCCCACCAGGATATGCGGTATAAATAAAGGATGGCGTGTGAGCGGTTAATGCTTATAAATAAATAAAAACAGCAAGAACCCCAAATATTGATGGATTGATGGATTGACCTGCAACTCAGCACCTCGCACGGAGCAGCAACGTCTCACGCAAGATGAGCGGTGTCTGGATATTCTTCCAGCTATGAGCGGGTGAAGCGGATATATGCGGAAAATAGTCACTTATATAGAAAAAGCTTGTAGCGTAAAGCACAATGCTTTATCGACGGCGGTAACAAGCGAACTATATAGAAAAAACAAAGCGGTGGGGTGCGTCAAATTTTTAAAAACGTTCCATTTTTCTTGAATTCAAATTTATCTTCTTATGCGGTATCATTGTCAGCCAGGAAGGTCGCTTATAGCGTCTGCAACTCCGTACTCGACCAATGAGGTACAAAACCAGAAACAACTCATTATTTGGAGTGCAGCTATTAAATGTATTTATAAGAGACCAACCAACTGGTGTATACAACGGGTCACATTCATAAATTTTAAAATACAAATAATTACATATAATTTTATTAAAACTATTATCACTTAAGTAAAATCGAAATTAGCTGCGATTAAAAAAATCGTACTGAAAAGTGTGAATAAGTGTGAATAATCAAATATAGACTTCGTCTTTGCCACTTTAATGTGAGATATTTTTTTTATTATGATTTAAATTATCTCTTTGGTGTCTATTAAGATGATATTTATTCCTGTGATGGTTGTAGAATGTATTTCCAGTGTAAACCTATTTATAGTCAATGTAAAATATTCTGAAAATCAATATTAAGATCATTCAATACTCTATTAAGTGTGTATGCCTGAGTACTAAATAAGCATTTTTTTTTATCCAAGCACGACCTAGTGACTGCACTATGCCTGATGTTAAGTATAGTACAATCCAAAAACATCGGCAACCACTGAGAGACAGATTATCCATCGTCGGTCGCCACTGTCATGCCGGCCATAATGACGAAAGTCACCCGGTACTGGATATGCACAGGCTGATCGCGAAACGCGACGCGCAGAAGCGAATCACTATGACGGGCTTTTTCGCTATATGCATGGTGGTTGCGAACCAGTCGGGCTGTAAAACCCTAGCACCCCGCTTTCGCCATTGCCTCGTTCGTTATTCAGCAGGGTGCATGCACCACGTGCAGGTAAGGTTGCCTTGGGTGTCTCAAGTCTTAAGATGTTACTCGACACCCCTTACACCCCCATTAGAAATAGCTGCTGTTGAGTTTATTCTATGAACGTGCAATAATTTTTAGAAGCAAAGTAAATAGATAAAAAAATTAAATTACGTAGCAAAGGGTTCGACAAATTGTTATAATTACAATTTCCATCATAGTTCGATCGGGGCGATAAGAAATTTAACGGTATATTTACTGTTATAAGGTCGGCTTATCGTCGATCAAGAACGGTGGCAATGCGTTACCAACAAATACGTAATTAATTGTATCATTTTATAAGATTGCCCGTTGTTGATTGCGGTGTGTTTTTGGAGTACAATCAATGTAAATTAAATCTTCTTTCACCCTAAACAAAATTAATACAACAGACTTATTTTTGAAAAATAAAAGCAGGCGTCCGCAACTCCTACTTTTGTGCATGGCACGCCGAAATTAATCACAGATGCCGGGATTTTTTTCTATATTACTAAGAAATCTTTTAGTAAACAGTTTTTCTTTGTGAATGATAAACTTATGCGTTATTGTGATGGACAAGGTATATTATTATAAAGTTTTTTCAAAATCTCTGTAGTAGTTTTTCAATGAAAGGGTAACTAACTTAAACTTATCCATAATAAAAAAGTTTTTTGTTTATACTTTTACTAGGATAGTTATATTATATGATTATACTATATGTACTATTAATGTTCCAAGTGTTACGTCTATGGATATCTATCATGTTCGTAAGTTAAACGTAACTAACATAGAATTTAAACATACGTCTATTGACGCAGTGCGGCGGTTTGTGCTTTGCCAATTATTAAACAGTGTCGACAATAATTATTTACCAAACCAGTACAAAAATCGAGAGATACGAGAGTGATTAGTTAGGATTTTTTTTTTCGAAATGTCTACGCTATTGACCCAGCAAGGTCTTAACAGCTTCACCGGACTACTTTTAGTTAGGAAAATAGAGCGTAGTTCAAAGGCAACAAGAGTTAGTACTCGTTTGAACTGAATAACGGTCAAATCAAACTGTTGATAACATTTTCTCATATTTGAACCTCTGTACGGAATAGCATCTATCTTATGATAATTTTAGATCAAGATTTCATTTTACATGATATATACATGACAATGTCATCTGAGATGGTAATATGCTAAACCTAAAGAATAACTGGCTCTTAATTATAACTGCCGAAACACACTCATTAAATCTTAAAGTTTATCAAATAAGTAATCTAGGTGGATATTATTAAATGTTCTACCACTATAAAATGTTCAGATCATGTTGTTTATGTATAAGTTTTAGTTCATTACAGTCAATAAATGTGGTCTAATAATACATCACAGCTTCAAGGTATCACTAAATAAATTACGGGTTAAAAATAAAATTCACATATAACCCTAGATGAATATTATTCTGACATCATCAGACCATATAGATTTTACACTACGAGCACAGCCTTAATCAAATTACACCATCAGACGGGCTATGAGCTTAACCCATTAGTCGACACTGCGCCCGATTTCAATTTGCGACACGGACTGTCAAATTAAATTATGGCATTGGTGGGTATTACTGGTTATGTGAAAAGAAATTTCGATCTTAATAACTTTGGGTAAAACTAACTTTCATTGTATAATGAGACGATATAAAACAGTGAATTCCTATAGAATAATTTACATGAATATGTTTTGTGTAATTTATATATGACATGCAAAATTCAAAATGGCGTCAAAATAAAAAAGCAAATGTCAAATAGATGAAACAGACTGCATATTAAAGCCATTTTTAATTGTTAATTTCTGCCTGCGATTTCATCCTCGTGGAATAGTTACTTTGGGCTGAGGCTCTCAAATGGAAAAAAAAGATCTTGAAACAACTTCAATGGTACTCCACTCCTATCAAATCGAACAAGTAGTTCCTGAGATTAGCGCTTTCAAGCAAATAAACTTTCCAACTTTATAATATTAGTATTTATATATATATATAAGCAAAGTTTGTTTTCTTTGTCTGAGGTAAACTCGAAAACTACTGGACCGATCAGCATGAAACCACAACCATTCGACGCGGAATTAATCGTGGATGGTTATAGGCTATATATATTTTTCAAATTGTATGAGTCCTTTGCCATGTTTTCTCAATTTATTTGTTTATGGCTATTTTGGAAGCTACCGCTGCGTGTTATTGTCAGTATTATATGCGTTGCCATGGTAACGCGATAACATTCTATCGCAAATATTTTCATGGTTTATTTTGTGTTCCTACTCAAAAAGTTTATTCTACGTTAGTTTTGTCTACAATTTTTAATTATACGTGTTACGTTTATATCGCAAACATATCTGAAGTTTATTTTGTGTTGCTATTCAAAAACTTTAGTAGTAATAATATTCGTCCAATAACACAGTCGAAGGGATTAACCCATACTGCCAATTCTGAAGTTGTCAATATAGTTAGTTTTCTTTTATGTCCAAGTTAATGAAAAGGTATAAGCGCTAAATCCTTTTTATAATATTTCGTAAATTTTTGTCTTCTTAATTTTCAAGACCACTGAATTCATGCTCCGTGGTACAATTTTTCATTCATTTCACTTATGCACAATAAATGAACCATATTACATAAAACGTCACCAATTTAACACAATATAGAGACAAGTAACACAAGATTATGAATAAAATATAAAATCCACTACATGACAGACTGAAATCCTGCCAAAAACTCCTCAAAAAGTTTATTCCACGTTAGTTTTGTTTCCAATTTTTGTTACAAAAATAAAGTGTGTGTATGTAATATTAAAATAAATACTTTTTGGTGGATAAATATATCTGTGATGCTACAAATATCAAGATTTTTTTTAATTCTGTCGAATGTCTGTTTTTTTATTTGTTTTGGGTAATCTCCGGAACGGCTGGACCTATTAGAACAGTTTTTTTTTCTTAGAAATGACTACGCTATTGATCTAGCAAGGTCCTTAACAGCTTCATCGGACTACAAGTAATATTTGAACGGCAATTTTACGGGCAAATAAGTAATTAATTAGCTGTTTTATTTTAAGGTGGCGGGTACAACAAACGTTGCCCGCCCTGATAATAAGACAAACTATACCTAAACCTTGCCCAAGAATAATTTTATATATTAGTGAAAACGACATGAAGAGGCGTTCTATAGATTTTGATCTTATCGCGATCAGACATATGGACAGACGTGAAACAGGATTTCGTTTTACACTATGTAGTGATAAACTGTTATCCGTGCATTCGTCCGTGTAAAATTAATCAAAAATATGTTGTTCACTGTAAACATGCGCGTGTAATATAGAATAAATATAATTGAAAGACGTATGTTTATATGCCATTTAAATTAGCAAGGTATAATAATAACTTAATTATATCGACACTATGGACATATTATATCTATATAATAAAAGATTTAACACATATTGTTTGATAATAATTAGCGTAATGTATTCATTACTTTCTTATATAGTGTAAGTGAGCACTGAGTGTGGTATATAGTAGTTTAAAGTTCCAGTTATGTGGCTGATGATAAATCCCATCCCATTCGATACACTATTAGTGTTCACATATATAATATACACGTTACCTGTTACAGTAGATGATGTGCGTGTGATACTTACAAATATTTTTGAAAGAGTATTATTGTAATTTACACTAGATGTGTGATCACAATTTTAAATTTATTTAAGATGTAAAAAAAAACGGGTGCGAAGCCGCGGGTAACGGCTAGTATTAGTATAGAAGTATAGATATAGAAGAATTTTAAGAATTTATTTTATCATATTTCGGTTTGAAATTTTATTCTTAACTATCTTGTGATGTTATTTGACTTCACATTTTGTAATATTAGTTCTGTTTTACTTAATATAGTTCGGTTATTGTACAAAAGTGAAGTGAATGAGAAATTATACTACGTCATAAATTCTGATGCCAAAAAACTTCCTAGGAAGTTCGAACAAGACGGCTACCATCTTGCTACTTTATTGAAAATCATCGTAAGAAACTTGCAATCATTACCTACTCGATAGTGGCAATAATAATCTATGAAATGATCGGTTGAAAAAAAATGGAAACGGATATTACTAAGTACATTTTTTATCAGCATAGTTACACTCTTTGGTATTATCATCTCGTAAAACCTTTGAAATTTAATGTTATATTTATCAGATAAATGATCCAAGAGGTCTACGGCCATTTGTGGCTGTACACATAAAATCCAGATATTCATTAGCGGCACACTTCCGAATTAATTCGGCGAGCGTAAGAGAATCGTAATATTTATTAGTAATAAACAATGATTGCGAGTTTACAACGTCATTGTGATCGGCTACCGTTTCGTTCGTTCGGCTATAGTGATGCAACCTTAGTTGAATTGGTGATCGATAGATTACTTTCTAAATTAATTCTACCAATAATATTTTGAACTGAATGAAGTTATACGCTGCTGAGTTCCATTACCCAACGACTCGTCACAAATAGAAATTTCATCCATGTCATCTTGATGGTTAGACGTCGTTTACTGTGTGTTTTTTTTTCACGCGCGTTCGTTCTCTGGTATGAACTCCTAACGGTAGCGTTATTTGCGGGCAACTTTTGCGGTAAAATTTAAGAACGAGCCTACTCATTTCTGAAGAACCGGCTACGCATCTGTAATTCCTCTCGTGTCACAGGTTCATAAGCGGCTGTTATAACTTACTATTAACCTGTATATAGCTTCGGGCCTGATATGACTCAGCGCGCTTTAAAAAAAAAAATTCGCGCCATCGGCAAAGACAGTACGTGTACCATATGAGTCTATAAATCTATGGTCACAATAATATATTTAATTATATTCAAATTATATGTTATACATTATATGTTATTATAGTTTTTATATTATCATATATTTGATATTATTTTCATAAAAATTATAGCTAATTTAAAATATATTTCGTTTTTTTTTTCTTATGATCGATAAAATATTGTATATTTTCTTGCAATAAGTTTTATATGAAATAAGTAGAGAGAATAATAGTAAAGTTAATTGCCTAAAAACTATTACTATCATATTCATTTGTCTAAATTATACAATATTTAATTTGATATATTCATATTGTAATAGTTTAATGTCTATTTAGCTCAGTATTTAATGTAAAATATTTTTTCTAACCTAAAAGTATAAATACAATAGCTAAGTTGGACATTTCGTGGTTTAGTACAAAAAATAGTTCTTAAAAATTAAATAATAATGTAATAATACATTTTACATAATAATTGGAATTTCACATTACATCATTTGTAGTTATTCAAATCTTGTAATAAATCCAGTATTTTTTTAAACCTTATACTGCCAAACTGTTTGCTGACCTCTACCGAATAAGGTTTATTTTCATTTGTATGGCGCTTAAATCTTTATGGTTTTTCACTACTCGAAGTCTTAAATGACACGTTTGTTTATAGCCTGCCACGAATTATAAAAAAAATATCCTTCTGTGATTTGATACTAGATGTAAAGAAAAGCGAAATTAAAAAGAGGCAGATCATGTATCTATATGTACGTATAACGTATGAGAGAATGAGATAGAAGCAATTATACAATGTTTCTTATATTCGTGTTTTTTTTTTTTCGAAATGTCTACGCTATTGACCCAGCATGGTCTTAACAGCTTCACCGGACTACTAAGGCGAGCGCTTAAGGCACACAGCCGATTTTATTATGGCAATCAGCTACAGGTTGCACGGCACACCTTGGCTTGGCTGTTGCCTGTTGCATGCAGAATCGCGACCTATCTTAGCTGATCTAGCTAAGTATTCATATGTGTATGAGTTGTTAAAACGTATATGTGTACCAAGCATACACGCCTCAACAATTCCTCCATATATTTATTATCGGAAAATTTAGAGTTTTTCAGTTCGATAAGGGGAAAAAAGTAAACCTTTCCACTTTCATGTGTAAGCGTGTAGGCATGCACGTGTGTGGGGGTGATCGTGTAGTGTTGTAGCAGTGATGTATATTTGTGTGTCACCGTATTGCGCAAGCAACGCACTCAAGGGCTCCCTACCGAGGGTTCGAACCTAGGCTTGAGCCGCTGCCGTGGAGGCTTAATCGGGTGTGCGGGAGCGACATTAACCCCCAGACCACGGCGGCGTAATCTGTGGTTACGCGGGTGTGGGCGTGAGCACGCTCTGTTTCGAGGGACAGGCTGATACTGATCGTTCGCTGACGTGATTAAATCAGGAGGGTCGGTAAAAATGCATGGCGGACGTCTTTTATAACGCGCAGCGTTGGGTACGGGTTCATAGTTTGCGGCGGATACCACTAACGGATTGGGGATATTCGTGGTCTTCTTGTTGTGTACTGTACTACTTGCCTCGTCCGAGCATTGTTCGTGCGTATATTTATATATGTGCGCTTGTGTATTACGAAATCTTGGGAAATATGTATATTAAACAGTGAGGTATATCGTCCACGAATATAGTGTATAAGAACATTTCATAATTTTTTCTATGTTTCACTTCTACCCCATGTGAACTACACGTTTTTTATTAAGTCGTAAATAAATATATAATTCAAATGATATATTATACCGATACTAAGTCTTGCTCGCGACTTTCTTCACGTTAATATAGACTTTATTTATCCGTCTATCAATAATACTTTTTTCAGGATGAAAGGTACCCTATATATTTTCCAATACCTTAAACTACGTCTATGCCAAATGTCATGATGATCGGTTGAATAGTTAAAGCGTGATAGCGAAACAAAGAAACTCACATTTGAATGTCTGATATTGATAAGGATTCTACTAGCTATGCTCGTAGCTCTGTAAGTATTTATTAGTATTGTTAATTTTTTTAATTACTATCTTTGCAATAATAATAAAAGATCACAAAACATCACTAGACAAATATGTCGATAAAATCTAAACAATACAGCACTCAGAAGGACAAGGGCAATATATTGTCGGACATCATAAATATGACGTCCCATCACTGTCGACATGAAGGGACGCGCACTGACACTACACGTGCGTACGGACGTTATCGTAAAATTTTACGACGCTGCAAGATCACTGCGGCCGGCCGCGGTCGAACTTCCGTTTGTGGGAATATTGATGACAGGATTATAAAAAATACGTAAAGAATATTATTATCACATAATTACTACGTCGTGTAACGTAAATACAAACCAATGTTAATCTAATATATAAGTATAAATTTGGATTTAATCGATACGACTAATCTATTCGAAGTCACTTTGTAAGTAAAGTGATCGTTATCATCATTAGTTTAACATTTGTTTTTTCAACTAACTTTTTCATTTCATTTTTTCATTTCAACATTTTTTTCAACTAATGTAATTTAAACATGGAATCTTGTAATATGAGGGCAGATATAAAAAATTCACGTAGAATACATTTATGAATTTTCTTCGAGGACATTATCCCGCCCTGATAATAAAAAAAAAACCTGGACAAATTACCGAAACATTCCTCCTGAATCACATTATCTATTGATGTAAACCGCATGAAAATTCGTTTAGTGGTTTTTAAGCTTATCGTGAACAGACAGACGCAACGGATGAGTTTAGTTTATAATATTTACTGATAAGTAAATTTTATTACCTTGTACATGTACAATAAAAAATATGGAACGAAATGCAAAATTAAATTCCAATTATTTTTAGAAATTAAAATATTTGGAAGTATCTTTAATAATCTAGTTTTTTTTCTTCTTATTCTTCTGTTCTGCAGACTGCTTCTTGGTCCGCACCTTTTTTTTGCTTTCGTTTTTTTTTTATTTTCTGCGTGAAAAATCGTATCTGTGTATTGGGTGTTTTTATTTAATTATTATTATTTTAACTTAACTATTTTTTTATTTGAATTAACTATTTACTACTTTAGAGTGGATTTTTAAATGATATTATTGCCTTTATGTCGGTTTTATTATGATCCTTTATGGCCATTTTTAGATTATAACCTCAATGTTCCGCGCCGGAGCGTCCACGGCTCGATGGTAATAATCTAGTTAACAGTATAAATATTTTTTTAAATATTCCAATAGAAACAGAATAGCACTAATTAAATGTTCATTACAAGGACATCTATCATATCAGATAACATAAAATCTAAGAATAATCTAAATTTAAAAATAAAATCTTAAAATTTTCCATATAATAATCAAAATTTATACGGTATTCCAAAGATACCACCCCATTCCTATCGACGATTGAGTGTTTATTTCATAGCGGAAAGAATGTCTCTTAAATAATTTGGAGATAACGGCACTGTGTGTGGGTATCACTGACAATAACGCTTGCGACTCGGAACGATAAAAGCGCAAGGTGGAAGCGCTTTGCTCGCCGAGGAACCAAAAGAATTGTAGGGATAAGACATTTTTATAAAACTCGAATGTCAAATGTATACGCGCATAACTTTTAAACGGTTGAATCTATTCAGCTCTTTATTTTGTTTAGGGCAAGGTTTTTACGAAAGAAAAAAATTGAAGAATCATATGTATAAGTCGACATTTTTAACAGGTGATGTTAAGTGATCACCACTGTCCAGAGATACCAGCAACACTAGAGGAGTCGCAAGTTCGTTGCCAGCCTGTGTTGGTGTGGAAGGGGGGAGGGGGAAGGGGAAGAGAGGGAAGGGAGAAGGAGGGAGGTGGGTCTCCAGCGCTCTCACTAACCGAACGAAACGCAACAATGCAAGTACTGTTACTTCACTACGGTTTTCTGTGAGAGGGTGGCACTACTCTGGACGAGCCGACCCATTCATGCTGAAACCAGTTATAGCATCAGCGGGGCTCTACCACCTACTAAAACTAACTACTTAACATTTTGGGTTAAAAAATCACCTCATAAAATGAGTGAATGAGACGGAAGACAATAGTTATGTTTACAAGAATATTTAAAGAGATAAAATTCATTACACGGTTGTATTTTAAAGAGATGATTTGAGGTCACTTTCTTCATTAGTACACCCGTATCAAGCTTGGATGTGCAGCTATTTTAGGATAAAGTTAACGGGCTTTATCCTGCCTTGTTAAAAAAATCCTAAAAGTGAACTAAGCGTCACCTACCGATTTCAATTGTAAATCTAAACCATATTCGAATCCACTTGATATTAAAAAAAATCCTAAAGTCAACTACAGCACCATCTATCGTGTCCGATTGTGAAACTAAACTATTCTTGAATCCAAATTTACAAAATATAGAGTCAAATAACACAAGATTATGAATAAAATATAAAATCCACTAAATGACAGACTAAAATCCTGCCAAAAACTCCTTAGACATAGTTATATGTTTAGCAATCAATTTAATGAAAAATGTATACATAGTCCATTAAAATAGGACAAATAAAATTTACCTGTCATGTCCACGTTTTTCTTTCGAACGATTCAACTAAAAGGAAAACCTTCATCGAATCTCTAAGAAAATATTGGATAGAGATTAGGCCATCCACTTTTATTGGGTTTTTCCACAATATTTATCTAACGTTCGCGTCGACGGACGCTTGTGTCGGAAACGTAAACGAACTTATCTGACACTCGGGGATAAATCTTTTTGTTTGTTAACACACTTTTTCCGGGACACTTTAGGGGTACCGGTTTATTTTTTAAGTTATAATACAAATAGACGGAAAACATTTCTTGTTGATAGCGTAGGGTCTTAATTTATTGTCGTGGATTACTTTTCGCTTTGTATTTTTCTTTCATTATGTTTCGAAATTTTAAGTCGCGAAGGACCGAAGATTTAATTCATGATTTATAAAGTAATTCTTTATTTTAAAAAATATGTAGGTATGTTACTAGCTACGACTTCAACCGCACGAAACTTAATACAAATAAAGCCGAATTAAACAAAAAAAGAATCATTAAAATCGGTTCACAAGTGACGGAGATATCGATTAACATACATAAAAAAAAAACATACAACCGAACATAGAACCTCCTCCTTTTTCGAAGTCGGTTAAAAACAGTCTGTCATTATTGTGTCGTAGATATTATTTATACATTATCCTGTTTCGTAAGAGATTGAATTAGATTTTCTTACCTACTGTTTTCTCGTGCTTAACTCGAGCCATGAGTTTTTGGCGGGATTTTAGTCTGTCATGTAGTGGATTTTATATTTTAATCATAAACTTGTGTTATTTAACTTTATATTTTGTAAATTTGGTGGTGTTTTACGTAATATAGTTAGTTTATTGTGAATAATGTTTATTGTGGTGTGTAAGGGGTGTCGAGTAACATCTTAAGACTTGAGACACCCAAGCCAACCTCACCTGCACGTGGTGCAGCCTGCTGATCAACGAACGAGGCAATGGCGATAGCGGGGTGGTAGGGATTTACAGCCCGACTGGGTCGCAACCACCATGTACATGGCGAAAAAGCCCGTAATAGTGACTCGCTTCTGCGCGTCGCGTTTCGGGATCAGCCTGTTCATATCCAGTACCGGGTGACTTTCGTCATTATGGCCGGCATGACAGCGCCGACCGGCGATGGATAATCTGTCTCTCGGTGGTCGCCACTGTTTTTGGATTGTACTATGCTTACCATCAGGCACAGTGCAGTCACTTTGTCATGCTTCATTAAAAAAAAAGAATAAAGTGAATGAAAAATAATATTACAGAGCATGAAATTCGGAGATGCCACAAAAACTCCCTGGAAGGTTCTAACAAGGAATCCACCATCTTGTTAGAATATTGATTTACACGAAGCTTCATATCGAAATGATCCGACGACGCTAGTAATATTATTGACTACGCGACAATGGCAGTAATAATCTGAAAGATTGAATGCCAAAAAGAAAGTTAAAAAAAAACTCGAGCCATCAATCAAATTATAATAACTTTTGTAGTGTGAACCGATTTTAATGAAACAAAAACTAAATATTACTCCAGGATGTGCTTTATGATTTTCTTGGGAAGGTTTTATCATGAACGCAGTACTTTAGCAGTGATGTGTGTTCAAACAAACAGAGAGACAGACAGACAAATATTTCTAAAAATGATTTAAATGTATGTTATTACTTATTGCTAGATACTTAAAAACATTTCTGTCACAAAAAACCCAGAAAAATTTTACGTCGTATTTACGGTCTTCTTATGTACACCACAGAGGGAGAACATTTAAAAGAAATTCAAAGCATGGCTATACTTTGCTTATAAAAGTTATTTGTAAACAATGTCATCCCTTTACAGCCCCTATCCTGCGCGCGCTACACTGCTTACCCCACTTATCCACAACAAGAAAACACACACAGCTGAACGCGTAGTGTATAAAAAAATCGTAGTATTTTACAGCTTGCATAAAATTATACAATGGAATAAGAACTATATATTTTTTTTAATAGGGATTAAGTTTCTAAAACGTAAACTCAAAATGACTGATCGTAATGTATCAAGTAATTTATGTGTGATGTGCTAACAGCAGCAGATCTATTATTAACCGACTTCAAAAAATGGATGAGGTTCTCAATTCGTCTGTTTTTTTTTATGTTTTTACCTTATAACTTTGGACTGGGTGAACCAAAATTAATCAAATTAAATAAAACATATGAATATGTGTGCTACCTAGACATATATTCGAAGTCGGTGCCAACCGAAAATCATATTATATACATAGGTACAAAGGCACCGATTTCCAATACATCTCTAGGTACCACATATACTCATATGTTTTATTTAATTTGGTTTATCTGATAAACTATTTATTTTCCGCTTTTTAGTGCCATATGGGTTTTTGATTAATATTGAAGTCGGTTAATTCTTTTTTTTTTTTGAAAATTTACTTTATTTTAATTATACGAGTGTTCGTTCAGTGTTCAAACTACGACCATAGAGAAAAAAGATCCTTTTTTAATTTTTATTTGTAAAACTAATGCGCCCCGGCTAAATTTGTTGCGACCGTAAATAAAAATTCGTGGAGATAGTCCCAAGTACCATTATGTAAAATATGGTCACTTATATTGCTGGCATAAAAAAAAATGTAGATGTCTCAAACACTCACCTACATGAGATTTCAATATAATAAATAAATTATTTAATTCCCACGCTGGACAAATAAGATTACCACCGAAATAAATTAAGCATAGAAATTTTAGCGTAAACCCTTTATCGTAAAGTAACTGACGTGCTTCCATACAGAATTAACACGTTAAACAAATTTCTCACACGTCCACCCAAAAATGGATAAAGAGATGTCTACTGACCGGTACAACGCATTAGACTCGGACTGACCATTCGTCGATAATCCGATTTCGTTGTATCCTTTCATAGTATTAGATACTTTCGATTTTGTGAGAATTCAGCTCATGAACTTTCTCATACATTGCCGAATTAACACCACAAAGAGTCCCTATTTCTCCTTTAAATATTAATAAATTGGGAATATAGGTAAGCCTTGTAATAACCATTTTTCTCAAAATTGTAATTATTATTGGAAGACATTCTTGAGTGCTTTAATATATTGGGGAGAGTGGGGGAATTGGGAACACTTAACTTCAAACGCTAAAAAATAATAGAAAAAGGTTATAAACTAAATCAAATTTTATTTCTACATGAACTTTAGTTATCTATGTACTTAGTAGTCATAAAACGTTATTTAAAATTTACGTTTTAATAAAAATATAAACGAAAACAAAAAACATTGCCGTTCCTGTTTACCCAATACCCTATGGGGTAATTGAGATAATCCCGCAGGGGAAAAGGGAATGGTATGAGGTAATTAAGAAAGACGTTTGATCGATCTTTCTTACGTAATTACAAGGCATCTGAAATAATTTGTAAAGTTTAAATATTTTTACACAATCAACCAGCAGTTCTATGGGTAATAAGGAGGGTATGGGGTTATTGGGATCGTTCCAAATTATCCACCTAATGCCGTTCCCAATTACCCGAATCAGTCAATATACATAAAAATGGCCGCCACCCTCAAAAGCATTATTCATTAACTTCAATCTATGTTACATTTGAAAACAGATACTGCGTGTATGATATGAGCAAAAACATAATACCTTTGAACTCAAGAATATGATACTTACATGCGTTATAACTGATGACAAAAATTATATCGAAAATACAAAAATAATTGTTCGACTTACAGTGACAAAATTAGTGCGTCCTTTCAATCCTACTTTCGCATACGCAATGAATGGCTCTCCATTCAGCCGTAGAATAGATTCGCGACAGTGTCGTACGGGGAGATGTACTATTTATCTAACTGTTCCCAACTACCCGTCGCTCTCAATTACCCCACTCTCCCCTACAATAGAACTTGAAATGTTGAGAATGATGACAAACTCTTTTAGAGATAGGTATTTCTTTTTCTCGTACTAAAACTACAAAATCGTTTTTGTTGATTCTGTACAGCTTTATCAGTAGTATTATTAAAAGTGTTTTACATATTTCAAAGAACAGGCAGGCGTTGGCTTTTCCAGAGAGGTTCTAGTGTAACTTATTAAATTATCTTAATAATAGGTTTTTACCTATGAAATTGCCGTTCTGCCGTACTGGCCATTTCAAACCAAAATTATTTTTGTTTGGCTAAGAATTCTAATTTCAAATTAATTTTATATTAAAAACATGGAATTATTTTTCCAAAAGTAGTCATTTGTTTATTGATTAGTGTTATATTTTCGCATTCGCATTCTAATCTTTTTTGTCATCATGGATATACGTTAAAAATTCGAGTAATTATGGAATATGAGTACCGTCGTGGCAGCAACGCGGCACAAACGGCACGCAACATCAACGACGTTTACGGAGCGAACACTACAAACCAACGCACTACCTGTTATTGGTTTGCTCGCTTCCCTTCTGAGAATTTCGAAAATGAACCTCGCGGTCGTCCGAAGACTTTGGTCGACAATGACGAATTAAAGGCGACTGTGAAAGCTGATGATACACAATCTACGGCTAAATTAGCAGCAGCTTTCAACATTAGCGTCAAAACAATATTGGTCCATTTGCGTCTAACTGGCAAGGTAAAAAAGCTTGACAAATAGGTGCCCCACGAACTCAATGATCGCCAGCGCGAAGTACGCGTCGAGACGTGCCTTGCACTGCTCAACAGACACATAAATGAAGGAATTTTGAACCGCATTGTTACCTGCGATGAAAAATGGATTCTGTTTGATAACCGCAAGTGCTCAGCAAGTTGGTTGGATCCTGGTTCAGCACCTAAACAATGCCCTAAACGAGAGGGAGTACAAAATGCCTTTCAAGAATTTGTTACCTCACGTCCAGCTGATTTCTTTAAGAAGGGCATTAATAAACTGCCACTGCGTTGGCAAAGAAGCATTGATTGCATGGGTGATTACTTTGATTAATACAATTAAAAAATACATGAAAAAAATTCGTTTGAGTTTTTTCATACAAAACGGCAATTTCATAGGTAAAGAGACCTAATATATTGTAACATTGACTTTCAAAAGCACCTTCTCAGGGCCTAAATTGAATAAAGGATATTTTGTTTCTGATATAAAAATCTAGCATCATGTTGTTTGTCAAATACTCAACCGCTCTTCATAAAAGTTGGCATTTATTGAAAAATTTGGTCCCACTTGAGAAATAGGATAATTTTCATTTCGATTATTGACCGCAACATTTTTTAATTACAAATTAAATGATTGTTAATGTTCATTATTGTTATTCATTGTAAGTTTCATCAGTCTGGAACAGATGGTGCTTTAAATTAATTTGTTGACAGAAAACTGTAGGACCGACTGTTATATATATCTCATTAATGGCGCCACGTTTTTATTTTGAAAATAAATTCTCATTATTTTAATTCAAAATTTCAACTGAGACAAAAACGTATGGCCGAGTCAGTAAATTTTTTCATGTAATCTGTTATTATTATAAAAGCATGGATATTTTTCACACGAATGATTTAGAGGGTTAGGTAGGTCATGTGGTAGAAGGCATAGTAGTAGTAGCAGGTTTGTACTCATCATTCAATGTATGACTGATTTAATTTGATGCAAATTATGCTTATTTCTAAATAAATGTTCGTGTGTGAAATTTATCATCTCATATTTATTTATATTCTACAAATGAAAATTGTAGAAACTTTTAAATTAAGATGATTTTCTACAGTAGAGTGTTCAAATTATTGCACAACACTTAGTAGGGAGTACGGTAGAGTCCAGTAAAAGTGGCGATCGTCTACAACTTCTATTGGCAGTCTTTGTACTGGTCTTATCTTACTATTTACTTTCTAAACAAAAGAGGATGGTTTTTAATAAAAACTCGACAAGTTCGCACACTGTACGTTTAATCCCTCAGCACTCGTAAATGTTTACGATCGCGACTAGCTGCGGTGCGAACGCGTCCTTATGACGCCTAGTGTCAACGCGAGCTTAGGGTCTAGGCACAATGAGTTTTCCTCTGGTGTTTCGATACACCCATACAAGACATACCACTAAGCTGGCTGGTTCAGCTCGTTTTTACGGTGCAACGTCACTTACACGTACACACAGTTATTATAGAAATATTTAATGTTAGTATTTGTTCGTATTTTCCATTGTATCGAAGCGTGCTACTACTGTAATCTACAATATATATAGTATTTGTACGTTCCTTGCCAAAAGTATCTCAATAACGTTGAACATTTTTAAAAAGCTAAGGCAATCATAAGGACTTCTGCTAGAAGTGAAAGCTTAACACAAAGGAATTCAATCTGTGTATTCTTTTGTATTTTTAAATTAATTGTGTTGTGAATTATTTAAATTTAATGATTTGTTCATTTAAATGATTATTATTAGTCTCTCTTTCGTATCTATTGATACTTCGAATAATAATTATATGTTTTTTTACAGTTTATTAATTCACCAACAATATAATCGCCAGGACAATTTCAATACAAAATATCGATATTAGATGTATATGATATAAATGTCCAAGGTTATATCTTAGGGAGTTTAATAAAACGCA